>APFE031253307.1:166030-194743 GCA_000404065.3 Pinus taeda | reverse complement strand
AATGCCAACAATCTCCCCCTTTGGACTTGATGGCAACAACCACACCAAGTCACTCTCCCCCTTTGACATCAAGGGCAAAGGGCGGACCAAGATATTCTCTTCTTTGATCTCCATCTGCTGTCCATGCTCCCCCTGTGTATCAGCTGACATCTCTGATTGAGCTCCCCCTTTGTATGTGCCGAGATGTACCAATCTGTCCATGCTCCCCCTGAGCACATGCACGATCTGCACAAGCATGCCATGACTCTATACGTACATCATATGATAGTTATCAGCAACTATCATACACCATATGATCTGCACTCTTGCAATATCATTCTTTTGACCGACCAACAGGATGTATCATTTAGCTACATAAGCATCATCACCAACTTCTAATCATAATGCCAACAATGCATTGTTTGAAGTATATGCTCCCCTTGAGCCAGTGCCAACCATCTCTTATCATGACCGAACCTTTCCAGACTTCTGTACTGCTGCTATCTTTCATAACATCATATACGCGACTCTGTAGCATATAACTCGCGTATATACGCGACTTGTCTTCATCAAACCCGTGTATGTGATTTAGAACACTGATGTTCCTTACTTCCAGCTTCCGTTGAATCTGACATGTCTGTGTACTCTGCTATGCCACATCTTTCTAGTTGTACTTCCTTTTTCCTCCATATCTTCAACATTGATGATGTTTTCTTCTTTTGGTTTTGTGTCCACAATCTTCTCTTGCATTCCTTTGCTATGTGTCCAAGTTTGTAACATGCATAACGTCTACATGTCTCATATTCCTTCTATAGCAATCAACAGCTCTGTGACCAAACATATTGCAAGCAAAGAAATATCCATTAAAGTACCTGGAATGTGATGATCTTTCTATTGTGATGGTCTTGAACCAGTCTATTCTGCATCTAGCGCAACATTGTCCATGATTATGACATACATAACATTCAACATTATTCATTGGAGGGAATAATCGTCTATCACTTCCATAATTAGGAGCAAAAGATTTTCTTTGAGGAATTTCTTTCCTTGGTTGTTGATGGGATTGACCTCTCATCTTCTTGGGGATTTCAAATTTTGCATTAGAGTCCCTTGTCTTACTTTGTGAACTAGATTCATCTTCAATAGATTCATGAAAACCAAGACCATTTTTGATAGTAGGAGACCGTTGACTACTCAGAATATCATCCAAAATCTTAGTACTATCTTGAAATCGCAATAGTTTATCCTTCTCTTCTAATTTACTTTTCAAGATATTTACCTCATCCTGATGTTGTTCTTCCTTTTCCAGACATTGCTTCTTCAAAGTTTCTTCAGAATTTCTTCCTTCTTCCACTTGTTGTCTTAGTTTGAGAATCTTATTTTCTTGTTCTTCATTTAGCACCTGCAGCATTTGACAAACTCTGAAAGCACATTCCAGCTGAGCTTTTAAGCTGATAATTTCTTCTTTGAGGGCATTCTCCCTTTTGCTAGGTAGATCTTCTTAATCTATGATTTTATCTGATGCTTCATTTTCTTGTCCATCTTCAATCTAAGGTGATTCAGAATCTAAATACTTACTTTCACTCACTGGCAGGCTGTCATTGTTCCTTTGAGCTGTCTTCTTCTTTTGACGCACTTTCTTTCCCATTGTTCTACGAATCTCCTTCAAGCGATCAAACTTCTACCAAAGGACCCGCTCTGATACCAATTGTTGGAAATAATAGTGAGAGGGGGGGGGGTGAATTAGTATTATCAAATCATATACTTTTTCATTTTCATACTCAGATTCATATACGCTACTTCAGTTAAGGATATCCGTGTATATACGCGACTGTGTTAAAAGCAACTAGCGTATATCCAGTAACCTTTATGATTTAGTTAGTTCATCTTTAGTGAATGCATTAGAACATTATTAACCATATGAACAGAAAATAGAACAGATCATCACACATAAAGAGCACACATGAACACCATGATATAAGGTGGAAACCCAATGTGGGTGAAAGCCACCTGCTGCAATTTGTTTCTATCTTCCTTTAATAAGAAACTTCTTTTACAATGTATTGGTGCAGTCCTTTACTAATACACAGGCTTCTACTTGCAGAAGGCTACAACCTTCTTAGCTTTTGTACTAGCTGTTCCATTTACTAGTACGTAGGCGCTGGCCTACTAAAGGCTCCAACCTTCACTCGTTTTCCAGCTGCTCCTGGAAGGGAGCTACAACCCCCTAGCTCTTGTACTGGCCAATATGTTTACCAGTACGTAGGTACTGGCCTACGATCATCTAGGGACCACGTTTCATACATTTTCATACTGGATCCATAAAACAATCACCATTGCAATACAACCTGCATCATCAATCTCTGAATCACCCAATACTGAAACCTTGTCAACAACACAGTCACTAGAACACAGAATAGACTACATAACTCTGCAACAACAACTAAATCCAATAGAAACTTCAAATATCATACTTCATATTGTATATGCTACTTAGACGAACCCAACCTGCGTGTATACGCGCTTTTACCAAAGACAACCCACGTATAGATTTGCAAATTCTAACTCATAACTTTGCAGCTATTCAGACGTCAAAACATACCCAGATCATAACATCCATACAATAAACATGCGTCAATAGATCTATTCTATCCATAATCAAACCATATAAAGATAATCATTCCAAGCCTTGAGATCTCGTCCCATCGTTCATCATCCTCCACATGAGTGCAACCTTGTTTCAGATCAAGCAAGGCATCACCAACCCATAACTAGCATCTGGATCTCACCCTTCATCAGACATTCATCACTTGCACACACTTCCACACGCTCTTGGCCTAATGATATTTTCCTTATATAGGTTTAGGCTTCTCTCAATACCATGGTCCAAAACCATGTCGAACCAATACCTTGGACCCAATACCTGGGGTCGTTACTTCGGACCAAATACCATGGACCAATACCACAGACCAAAACCATGGTTTCCGACATGTACGTGCCTTTCCTTCTATGAACCTGCATGTGTATGTATACGTGCCTTTTTCTCGATTACCCACGTGTATACGCGCATTCATCAAGTCTAACCCGCATATACCTTTCTTTTGACCTACTGCACTAGATCTGCCATCTGATTAAGTTGTCATCGCCTGTATCATACCTCTGAGTGAGTTGCCATCAAGGACAACACCTATATCATAATGCCAACAACCCTTTCATCAAATAGGTCTTGAATTATAATTCCCTTTCCTCATTTTCTTGAAATAGATGTTGAGCTTTTCTAAATTTCATTCCTAGTAACCTACAAGTTAAATTCTCAAAGCTTGACATGATGACAAATTTGGAAAACCTTCAAGTCAGGTAGAGTTTATTTTGATATTGATGAAAATTTCTGATAAATTGTGTTGTATTGATTGGTATGTTCGATATTTTGAGTAAATACTTCACTCATTTTTAATTAGCTTTATGTCCCTGAAATTAAGTAATTATTCACTAGAAACATTGGTACAATTTACTAAAAATTCCCTGAAAATCTTCATGCTAGAACTTATTTTACTCTTTGTTGAGTCTAATGAGCTTCCCTCTGTAGGTGGTCGTGACCATGCACAATTTTCAGTAGTATCGCCATATACCAAGCCCCCCAGGATGGACTTTGCATTGGCACTGGGCAAAAAAGGAGGTCATCTGGGTTGTGGTTGGTTGCCAGACAACAGAGCAAGGAGATTGCTCCAAATGGAAAGCAGGTGTTCCACACTATTGCAAGAAGGACCCCACCGTTGTTGATCTCTTACCATGTGTGCCTTACAATCAACAATTTACTAATTTCTGCAAAGGTGGAGCATTGGCATCTTGGGCTTAGGATCCTCCAAATTCCATCGCATCCTTCCAAGTTAGTGTGGGCAATTCAGGGACCACTAACAAAACTATCAAATTGCAAAAGAATTTCACTTTGAGGCTCCAAGACCGGGTTATACTTGTGGCCCTACTAAGATTGTTAAACCTAGCCTATTCTTTACTCCAGATCGCCGCAGAACCACTCAAGTTTTCAGTAATACACTATTATAGTCCCTCATAATTTATATATTTGTGAATGTTATGTGTTTCACTCTAAGTTGGCTAAGTCTTATATTTGAATTTCCCTTGTCCTTGTGCAGTGACATGGAATGTAACATGCATATATTCTCAGTCCCTGGCTCAGAAAAGTTCAACATGCTATGTCTCCTTATCATTGTTCTATAATGACACCATAACACCATGCCCTACTTGCGCCTACACTTGCCGGAACAACATAACTCAACCTGTTTGTATTGAGTATGATCCTTATTCCCTTGCAAATTCATTCAATTAATTTTAAATTTGCAGATTTGTGAAATATTTTAAAATCTGACCAATAGCAACAACTTCTTTTTTCTTTCTGCTTCATTACATTCCAAAATATTTTCAACAATACGAAGTCATTTCTATCTTTATGGCAGATTGGTAAAATATTTTTAAATCCAATAAATATGTAATTAGGTTACTGTTAATAAGATTTCAAAATATTCTTAAAATCTTCAATCAAATTAAATTTGGCAAAAAAACCCTGATCTTCTACCAAATCTAGATGCATCAGATTCTAAACTGTGATGTTAATTTGATGTAGTACCGATTCACCAGTTCTTAAGTTGCCAGGGACAAATTCTGCCACAAACACCTTGTAGCCACCACTTCTACGGTGCACCCATCATATGTGCCTGATCAGAGTACACTAGCATGTGAAGTTGAATTACAAAGAGTACTGGAGAGTGAATATCACAATGAGAAATTTCACTTACAGAATGAACTACATCGACTAGACATTAGTTGCACAACATCCAAACTTTGATAATGTAACCCAAGTTTTTGGCTTCAACTATAAATCTTTAACTCCATATGGATCGATCAGTGAGTACATATTTCGAAGACATTTACTGTTATTGATTTTAAGCACAGTTAATTTAACTATATCTATCAAATCAAATTTTTAGAATATTTTGGAATCTGCAATCAACTATACAAACTTCTGGTTAATTGTGATTAAAATATGAATTGATGCTATTCACCTGAAGCCTAACCTTATTTCAGATTTAGGGATATTTTAGAAATCTGATAGAAATGGTTAATTGTGATTAAAATATGACTTGATGCTATTCACCTGAAGCCTAACCTTATTTTAGATTTAGGGATATTTTAGAAATTTGATAGAAATTAATGAATTCATCTCATGTCCATCAAATTTCCAAGATCTTTTGAAATCTGCAAAACTGTTTATTGTAATCTGTATATGAATACTAATACTATCAATTAAAACTACCTACGCTTGATCTGGTTCGATGTCTTCTCGTCCAATCCAGTTGGGACACAGACCCAAACTTGGTTAGCTTTTCTGCTTTTCACCCGTCGGGTGACCAATAAATCACTATTGTTCGGGTTATTGGGAGGGAGGATAGTCAAACATTCAATGCACTCCACTGGTGTCTGAATGTGCAGATCCTATCATCTTAATATTTCCGTCATGTAATTCTCTCATCTTGGAATTTGAAACAGAGTTGGATCCTGTTATATTTATTTTGTTTCCCATAAATGTAATATTGGAGGGCAACTTGATTAATCGCAATAAGTGATGTCGTCCATCATTCAATTTTGATGGCTTTCAAATTTTACAAGCGGTCCAGCCAAATCAAAGAAAAACGGAGGAGGTAGTGCAAGATTTAGGGTTTACAGTGATAGTGCTCTGCTTCTTCCTGCCAGGTAAATATTGTGCTTCCGCTGGTTGGTTAAAATTTTTTTGTTGGTGAGTAGCCAGGCCAGCTAGCCTTTTCACTTGATGGACTATGTGGATTACATAGTACTTGGACTTTGTTCCTTCTATTTTTAATAGTTCAAAATGCTGTTTAATTTCATTATTTTATCTTAGTGGTTGAGTTTACATGTTTTTACAGGGCATGAAATAGATATGTTGTGATTTGTGAGCTGTTATGCACATCAATATACTATTTCCAGATGAGCAGGTATGTGTAGATTGATACCTTACAACTAAATTAATTAGAGAAATTGGTCCTGATTCATTTCACAGAGTTCTAACCAACCATATTCATTAATTAGAAGTGTTGAGAGTGGGGTATGTATGTCAGAAGGAATCATAGTAGTTGATAAACATCATGGGATCATAAGCATATCCATGAATGGCTCTTGGTATGCTATGAGAAAGAAGAATGTTTCATGGAATTTGTTTGCAAATATTTCTATTCATAGTATTCTCATTTCATCTACTCTACCAAATGTTAAATTGTTATTCTAAAGCACCTTATGACTGGATTGTACAAGAAACCTGACATTTTTGTATCTATTTTGTGATGTTATATGTTAATCATTAACAATATTTTTAATTTCATACATCTGATTCCAATGGTTTTCTATTTTTTCAGGTGTTTGTTTATTTATTTATTTTTCCGGCAGAAAAAAATGGATAGGGCATGGGCAGGTCGAGATCATGGAATCGAATAGATGGATGGGACTTATAGTGTTTTTAGTAGTAATTATCATCCGCTTCACCTACCCACCAGCTAGGTAGATTGTTCAATATTTTACATTTTTGTCTGTGGGTCTATGTTTTCATCCTTCGAGCGACCGATAAATGATTGTTGTTTGGGTTTTCTGAAGGGAGGGAGGGAACTTAAACATTCGATGAATTCCACCTCAGTCTGAATGTGCAGATATCTTAAATATTCTCATAAGTAATTCTCTCATCTCAGAAAGTGAAACAGAGTATCAATTCACATCTTGTGTCAGTAGGAGGACATGTTATATTTATTTTGTTATTAAACCATGGTTTGAGTTTAATAGGCGGTTAGTTGTGACTTCCCATGTGCCTTCAAAATCTCCAAGGTGGAAAGCATTTTGGAGTGATTCTGCATATGAGAGGTCCAATTCTTCTCTCCACATCATTCTTGAGACATTTGGTATCTTTTTTTCCTTGAGCTTTACTGTGTTATAAAAAATCCCTATTTCTTTCAAGATGAGTTCTTCTCAAGCGAGCGTGTTCGAAGATATCTACATGGATCTTTGGACATGGTCTTCAATTCTCTAAATTGGCAATTGGCTCCATGGTATGTTTCCATCTTCAAGATAGGTTTATGAGCAAGATGAGCTCTTCGTTTCTCAAGGCATGCAGCGTTGTGTTTAGAGTAGAAGCTATAAGGAGACTCACAATTTAAAGTAATCTACTTTAGCTGTTCATTAGGAATTACTCGTTTATACTCTTTATTTATATGTATGCTCCAAACCCTGCATTCTAGCACTTGCCTCATGAATTCATAAGTTACATTCTTTGTTTAGTGACTAGTCGATATATTCAAACTATCATTTGTGTATGCATACTACTATGGAGGGCTCTCGATGTTCTTGGTGTTGCAGAGTCCCTTCGCCTGAAGCATCCTCAATTACAGGGGTATTGTCATTACATCATTCAATTTGATCCTCTGTACTTTATCTCCAGCTACTATTCCCACTATAATTTAGCTTCTTTTATGCCAATTTACAGGGCACAGGTGACTTCCTTCCCTTCAGCATTTACCAAACATCTCTCGTACACCGGCTTTGGAAAATGGTAAGTACGCCAGCATAAATCTTGGCTGATAAATGTCTTAGAAAGCATGCAAGACCATAGAAAACATAGATGTAGAAATTGTAAAAGCTCACCGTATTATTGTTTCTGCCCTCATGCATTTAGGATTTGATCACCAAAACAATAAGAACACAATGGCCAACACACAACTTATCTCAATGCATGCAGCGTTGCGTTTAGAGTAGAAGCTATTAGGAGATTCACAATTTAAGGTAAGCTACTTTAGCTATTCATTAGGAATTACTCAATTATACTCTTTATTTATCTGTATGCTCCAAACCCTGTATTCTAGCACTTGCCTCATGAATTCATAAGTTACATTCTTTGTTCAATGACTAGTCAATATATTGAAACTATCATTTGTGTATGCAAACTACTATGGAGGGCTCTCGATGTTCTCGGTGTTGTAGAGTCCCTTCGCCTGAAGCATCCGCAGCTATAGGGGTATTGTCATTACATCATTCAATTTGATCCTCTATACTTTACCTCCAGCTGCTCTTCCCATTATAATTTAGCTTCTTGTATGCCAATTTACAGGGCACAGGTGACTTCCTTCCCTTCAACATTTACCAAACAACTCTCATACACCAGCTTTGGACAATGGTAAGTATGCCAGCAGCATAACTCTTGGCTGATAAATGTCTCGGAAAGCATGCAAGACCATAGCAAACATAGATGTAGAAATTGTAAGAGCTCAACGTATTATTGTTTCTGCATCTAGGAGATGGCTTCAGCACTCCCTCATTGCCACTATGACATGATGTACTTTCTATCCCATTAACTATAACCAAATAGCTCTCATACACCGGCTTTGGAAAATGGTAAGTATGCTAGCATAACTCTTGGCTGATAAATGTCTTGGAGAGCATGCAAAACCATAGCAAACATAGATGTAGAAATTGTAAAAGCTCACCGTTTTATTGTTTCTGCCCTCATGCATTCAGGATATGATCACCAAAACAATAATACCACAATGGCCAACACAACTTATCTCAAGGCATGCAGCGTTGCATTTAGAGTAGAAGCTATAAGGAGACTCACAATTTAAAGTAAGCTACTTTAGCTGTTCATTAGGAATTACTCAATTATACTCTTTATTTGTCTGTATGCTCCAAACCCTGCATTCTAGCACTTGCCTCATGAATTCATAAGTTACATTCTTTGTTTAGTGACTAGTTGATATATTCAAACTATCATTTGTATATGCAAACTACTATGGAGGGCTCTTGATGTTCTCAGTGCTGCAGAGTCCCTTCGCCTGAAGCATCCGCAGTTACAGGGGTATTGTCATTACATCATTCAATTTGATCCTCTGTACTTTACCCCCAGATGCTCTTCCCACTATAATTTAGCTTCTTGTATGCCAATTTACAGGGTACAGGTGACTTCCTTCCCTTCAGCATTTACCAAACAGCTCTCGTACACTGGCTTTGGAAAATGGTAATTACGCCATCATAACTCTTGGCTAATGAATGTCTCGGAAAGCATGCAAGACCATAGCAAACATAGATGTAGGAATTGTAAAAGCTCACCGTATTATTGTTTCTGCCCTCATGCATTCAGGATTTGATCGCCAAAACAATAAGACCACAATGGCCAACACACAAATTATCTCAAGGCATGGAGCATTGCGTTTAGAGTAATAGGTTTTTATTTTTACCGTTTACAGGGGGTTGATATAGGTGCACCCAGTGGACAGTTAGAAAAATGTCCATATTCATTTGAATATTTTCAAGATTACAATGACCGTAGGGCTCACTAGAGGGGTCTTCCATGGCAGATAGTCCATGTCATGCTAGAATATGGACTCCTAAAAGGTGTGAACCCTGAGTTTAACCAATGGAAATTCAAAATCATATAAGCGAATTCTTATTGGGCACAACATCCTTAACATGATTTGCAATCACAACACCTATGAAACCTGGTATCCAAAAACAACATAATAAACAGAGGAGAAAAAATATGGCTATCCAGATTGATATCAGGTAGCTTTTTATTTCGCATCTAGAGGGTATCTTAAACTTCTATCTAAAAGAAAAATCTCACTTACATTGGATGTTTTCTTGATTTTCCCATTTCATTATCCAATGCTTCTCGTCTCAAATCCCTCACTTTTTAGTCTAGTTGGTTCCTTCATATTAATGCTTTTTCTTCTCTGTTTCAGATTTAATGCTTCACCTGCTGCTTCTTTGTCTAGGGTATACCTATTTGTATTCTTTATTTCTGTTCCTAGTCATTTCTGCATCTAGGAGATGGCTTCAGCACTCCGTCATTGCCACTATGACATGATGTACTTTCTATCCCATTAACTATTTTGGTCATCTTTTTTTTCGCATGCTTTGTAATACTAAGTAATTTTCCTTTCTATCAGCGAAAATCATGAAGTTCGATGTGTGCAAAGGAGTATGCTTCTGGATACCCTTGCAAAAGAATTGGCTCCAAGAATGAACAAATTCAATGCTAAAGTTGTTTCCATTCAAAAGTCTACAAATTCTTCTTTAACTATAGTAAAACTGGGAGATGGAACGCTTATCAAAGCTAAGGTAGCATCTTAAATCCAAAATTCTGACTCCCATTTGAAGTAGTAAAACTTGGGCGTACTTCTGACAAACTACCTGGATGTTATGCTACAATAAGCCTTCTGAAGTTGAAGCAGAATAACTACATATGCTTGGAATGTAACAATGTAACAGAGTGCTGAGCCTGTCTAGAGACATCCTTCTATAGACTTTGATTCTAAAATGATATTTGAGGCATCCCTGTTCTCTTATGTTTTTTACCTGTTTTCTATGGAATGGGGATGAGAACAGGAATGACACAAGTATCATTTGAGCATCTCCAGTTTTGTGGGAATGGCTCATTGGATGTCGCTAGGACATCCCCTACATGAAGGGACCATTCTTAGGATATTTCCAGCAAGAAAGGCACTAGCCTGCCATTCCTGAAATTTGGTTCTATGTTGGAGCCATTGGTGAAATTCATTTGCTTTCCAATTCTTGCTGGAAGATAGAGTCATTAACCTTTGGCCCATTACAATGTCAACCTGCAAAGAGAATTAAAGCATTGGATAAAGATGCACCCTTTATACTACAACAAACCTTTCATAGGTTGTTTGAGACAAATAAAATGCAAGCTGAGTTGAGTTCACTGTTATATACCCGTAAGTAGAAGTTCCTCCTCAACTGTACATTGTATATATTATAACCACTGACATAATGATGGCATGATCTAGTGAGAAGCCTTCATTAACTGAATTACATTATGTTATATGGAATTGTCTTGATTTACTATTGAGTACTCACATGTCTGTTTAAGGTTAAAAAATTAGTAAACTGCATTCAAATGCATGCTAGTCACATTATTTTCTGTTGGACAATTATATTGCAGATAAGTAGGCATTATGCTGCTGGACAATTTTTCAACTTATGAATAGTTACAGGTAATCAAAAAATTTGGTTTCTATGGTAGAGAACTATTTAGCAGAAAATGAAAATAGATTGCTAGTCTTTGCTTTTAGCTAGGACTAACATCCTTTGAGTTTTCTTTGATCTTCAAGACAAACTATTTCCACTGTTAAAACTTAAATAGATATAAGGTAGAGGGTAGGCAATATTTAGCTGGACAAAGGCCAAGACTACTTTATGTAACCCAAAGTATAATCATGAACAATTATAGCTTGTATTGAAACACTTGCATATAGGCAATGAAGCACATAAAGTTCCATCGTAAGTTTCACATGTACATAATCAAAATGTTTGCTATTAAATAATTTAAGAATCAATACACATTTTAGCCTAGGAGACCATGACCATATACAACGATGAGAATAGAAAAATTATTTCCCAACTTAATATTCAACATCAGTTTGATTTTCTTGTTTATAATCCAGGAAACCATGGTAAGAAGGCCTGTAGATCCGGAGGAGGAGCTCAGAATGATGGCTCAAGAAGTCCATGGTTATGTGGAAGTTGTTCTGAATAGTCTTGCTGCAAATGTTCCCAAAGTAAGACATCCATGTGGATGAGCACACAATACAACCATACAGAATCTCAGTGTTTATTCAGTCCATGATACTTGAGTTGATGATTTGATGATTTGCAGGCTATGGTGCTTTGTCAAGTTGAGAAAGCCAACTATGAAATGTTGACCCAAATTTATAGCTCAGTCAGGTAAGGTTTAATGACAAAATGTGGTTAAGGTACGTCAATAATTAGTTTGATTATTTTCCCATTTCTGTATTTTGCCAGAATGATTTTGATTTTGACTTGAAATCAGATCTCTTGGGATTTTACGAAAGTAGTGTTTTTTGTCATCCTCCAAAGGTGTAGTAGACACCTATTGATTGGAGCAGTGTACATTTGAGATTTTGGGGTGCCTTTTCAACTTTTTGTTTAAAAATGTCCTACATGGATTTAAATTTGGATCGATCCCATGAGAACTTTTGACTTATCAATTCTATTTTCCCGTGTTGATATGTATGTAGTGTGGGCTCAGTAGCAACACCTTTTAACCTCAATATCAATGACAATGGAGCAACTATGAGCCCTTTTTTGGTTCCTTTTTATTAGCACTCTGTTTTACTCGTTTATGTCTCTTTATTTTGAATTTTAATTTAATTTAATTTTGAATTTATAGATAGACTATGTTATTGGTTGTTTTGATCAATACTAGTTTGATTTTCCTGTTTCTGTTGGCATTTTCCTGATTGAATGGGCGAGGGTTCCATGTTTTTCCACTTCTATTTATTTGTTTCCTTCTTACTTACTGATTGGGATTTTGTTTGTTGCAGCATTCATGGGCAATGTGAAGTTATCATGTTTGATGTTACTACACGATTGACTTACAAGAATGTCCCAACGTGGCACAAAGATCTTTGCAGGTATCGCTTTTGCAGAGGGGTTGGATATCTAAGTAGAAACGGAGGTTCCTTAATTGTGTGGTGGCACAAATGCCTGAACCGATTAGCTAAATATCTTTGTGAATTTCAGGGTGTGTGAGAACATTCCTATTGTTCTTTGTGGAAACAAGGTTGATGTGAAGAATATGCAAGTGAAAGCTAAGCAAGTTACTTTTCATAGAAAGAAGAATCTTCAGTACTATGAGATATCTGCAAAAAGTAACTACAATTTTGAGAAGCCATTCTTGTACTTGGCACGAAAGCTCTCACGGTGAGCCTTTAATCTAGTTTCTGATGCTCCCTATTATGAATGTTATATTAAAAAATTTGCATTGATTCTATAATGGTTTATTTTTATAGGGATCTAAACCTTCATTTTGTGGAGTCACCTGCTCTTTCTCCTCCTGAGGTTCAGATAGACCTTGCAACCTAGCAGCAATAAGTAGAATGCTATTTTCTTATTATTTTTTGTTAACTTTTATTGAAATAATTTGTTCCATTTCTAAAAGGTTGAAACTTTGGCTTACAATCTTTTATGTTGTCAGGTACGAGGCAGAACTTGTAGCAGCTGCAGCCCAACCCCTTCTAGATGATGATGATGATGCTTTTGAATAGCTTTGTTAAGATGCTTTTGCATATTTAGGGATTGGCGGATTCAATTAGTTTTGTATCATTGGAGTTTGCTCTTGAGTTCCAACATTTAATTCTGATTTGTATTTGGGGCTTAGAATAGCATTATCGCATATCTCTATATGTGATTTGGGTACTGTGTAGATGTTTTCATCGGTAGAGTTGGCTAAGCTATCTTAGTTCAAATCCATTGCAGAGCTATTTTTATATGCTAAGACAGTTTTTTCCGTTATATACTCTTGCACATTTTGCACAAGAACTTTTTGTACTCTCCAAATATTTCAAGAATGCTCAAGTGCCTTTCATTGTGCACTGTTGGGGGAAATGCTAGTTGCGATGATTGTTGCTTGTAATATATTATGGCTTGTTAAAACTTTCTTTGAAAATTCTAGCTATGTCTGAGGATTTATTTTAACTCTGAAATTGGTTTACATAGTTGAAAACTGTGGCTATCAGGCCTGCTTGGGTATTCTTGTGGGTATGTTGTCCGTCAAACACATAAAGGTATCGCCATTTCATCAATTGGTCTCTCGATTGATTTTTGCATAAAGATTCACATTATCTAAATCTAAAGTCATTTCCATTCAACAGTCTACAGATTATTCTTTAACTATAGTAAAACTGGGAGATGGAACACTTATCAAAGCTAAGGTAGCATCTTAAATCCAAACTTCTGACTCCCATTTGAAGTAGTAAAACTTGGGCGTAAATTTAGTAATGAATTGAATCCCCTCTTACTAAACAAAGGTAATATTAATAACCCATATGCGTTGGTTTCTATCAGACAGGAATTTCTGTGGTGGTTTCTCTCATACACGAGTACTATTTGTGAACTTTGAATGTGAAACTACTTTGAAATAACATTCAAAATGATTTTATTTATTTATTTTTAAATAATTTTTTGTATTGTCTCTAGAGAGACAATAGTTTGAATTATGGACATATAGTCTCTATAGAGACAATATGTTTTTAATCTCAGCTATTCTCTCTAAAACGACAAAAATGTAATTGTCACTAAAGAGACACAAATGAATTTGTCTCTAGAGAGATAAATGAAATTGTCTCTAGAGAGACAAATCAAATTGTCTCTTAATAGACAATAATTCTTGTCTTTATAGAGACAATAATAATATGTGTTCTATATTGCCTTTATAGAGACAACTTTTTGAGACATTATATTTTGAGACACCCGCTTAGAGACAATACAAAAGTTTCTTTTTGTCTTAAGTTAAGACAATTGACTTAAATATTGTCTTAAAACCCCCCTACATGTAGTAGTGTAAGAAGAATGCACTAAGTGCTATCATAAATATTCATATAAGATGAAAACTCTAACTTCGGGACGAAGTTTTCTGAAGGGGGAGTGTATGTAACGACCTATTTATAAAATAAATAAAAATAAATTAAAGATAAACTATTATATTAAATGCAAACAAAAGGATATTAAATAAAAAATCAATATACCTTATATGTATATCACGTGACATGGGAATGGTGTCATGAGAAGGTGAAGAAGAATATTTATATCACGTGACATGGGAAGGGTGTTACGAGAAGGTGAAGTGGTGGGTTGCAGGTGGAGGGAGTGACCACCGCTAAGAAGTAGCATATAAGGAGCAGGGAACAATTTTGAGAGAAGAGTAGCAAACAGGAGGAAAAATTGGCACACAAAGTTCATGAGAAACAATTGAGCCTTACTTGTTCTGAGGTTTCTGGGCACGGGCGAATAGTCTTCTTCAACTGAGAAGCTTATTGGACTGAATAAGCGAGGTTCTGCTCAGTTTGGCTGGGTGGTTTCAGTATTTCGGTAACGGGAGTGAAAGCTGAAGAAAATCTAAAGTCTCTTCGTTTGCAGGAAATCGGGTAGGTACTTCTCATCAAATCATTCAATTTGATATATGAAATTTAGTGTTAAATTTCAAAGTAGGTTCATGAAAATTTCTTATGTTGTTCAAAATAAATTTTGTGTAATTTTAGAACAAGTTCATATTGTTTTAAAAAAAAATCATTTAGAGTCTTTACAATAGCTCTTTAAAATTATTCTCAGTGTTTATAATAGCTGCAACTATTTAATTTATTTATGGTCATTACACCACTAGATTAGAATAAGAGAAGGGGATGAACGGAAAACAACTTTCAAAACTAATGAAGGTCTGTATGAATGGTTGGTGATGCAATTTGGGTTGAGTAATGCCCCTAGCACTTTCATGCGCCTAATGAACAAAATGTTGAAGGAGTTCTTTGGAAAATTCGTGATTGTATATCTTGATGATATACTGATTTTCAGTAAGACCAAGGAAGAACATTTTTGACACATTAGATATGTTTTGGAAAAGTTACACCAAAATAAGTTGCTGATAAATTTAAAAAAATGTTCTTTCTTTCAGAAGGAATTAGTCTATTTGGGTTTTTTGATTTCATAAAATGATCTGAAAATGGACCCAGCAAAAGTTGCAGCTATATACAGCTAGCCATCCCCTAAGAGTTTGTTCAAAGTTCAAAGCTTTCGTGAGTTGGAAAGTTTCTATCACAAGTTTATAAAAAATTTTAGTGGGATCTGCGCACCCATGTTAGATACCATCAAAAAGGCAAGTCAATCTTTCCATTGGACTAAAGCTGCAGAGAAAAGTTTCTAGATATTGAAGAAGAAGATTACTGAAAGGTTAATTTTGAGATTGCCTAATTTTAACAAACTTTTCCAAGTTTGTTTTGATGGTAGTGGTACAACAATTGGAGCCGTACTCAGCCAGGAAGTCAAACTAGTAGCTTACTTCAGTGAAAAATTAAATGAAAGTAGGCAAAAATACACGTCTTACGACAAGGAGTTTTACGTCATCGTCCAAGCATTGAAGCATTGGAGACATTATTTGTTGGGTAATGAGTTTGTCTTGTTTTCTGATAATTCTGCATTACAGTATGTTATGCAGTAGCATAAGCTGAATCATAAACACACAAAATGGGTTGAGTACTTGCAGAGTTTTACATTCATATTGGAGCATATTAGTGGTCAAGCCAACAAGGTAGAAGATGCACTAAGCAGAAGAGTTTTACTCTTACAGGTGAGCACGATACAAGTGTTGGGTTTTGAACACCTTAAGGACTTGTATCAAACCGATTCAGATTTCAAGGAGGCTTATGAAGCCTGCCAAAATCCCTTGTCAAGGCACAATAGTCCATGGTTGGAATAGAAATTGCAGGGGGAGTTGTTATTCAAAGGAGGATAATTGTGTATTATAGAATGTTCGATGAGGGAGAACATCATCCGAGAAAAACATAGTGGAGGTCTAGCTGGACATTTCAGCATTGATAAGACCTTGGATCAGCTTAGTCATTCTTACTATTGGCTGAAGATGCGAAGAAAGTGTGTCAGTTGGCGAAAGGGCATAGTCAGAACATGGGGATGTATACACCCTTTCCTATTCCAAACAAACTATGGGACTCATTCAATCTAGACTTTGTCTTGGGTCTGCCAAAAACATAGTGGGGTTTTGACTCCATCATGGTGGTGGTGGACCGTTTCTCCAAGATGGCACACTTCATCCCTTGCAGGAAAACTAGTGATGCCACCCATGTAGCACACTAGTTTTTCACTGAAATTGTCAAACTACATGGCTTACCCAAGTTGATTATTTTCGACAGGGATGTGAAATTCATAAGACATTTCTAGTGCACCTTGTGGAAAAAGATGGACACAAAGTTAAACTTCATCTCCGCTTATCACCCACAGACTGATGGGCAGATGGAGGTGGTGAATAGGAGTTTAGGAAACCTGCTATGGAGTCTAGTTGGGGAAAATTCATGGATGTGGGATCATGTACTTGCCCAAGAAGAATTTGCTTACAACAATTCACCAAATAGAAGCACGGGAAGTAGTCCTTTCCAGATCTTGTATGAAATGCATCCTCGAGGCGTGCATGAGTTACGAGATTTGGGACAGTTAGAAAGAAGGAGTGCTCATGGGGAAGATTTCACAAGAGCAATTAACGACCTACATGAGCAGGTGAAGTCAAAAGTACAGGACAATAGTCAAAGGTACAAATAGAAAGTAGATATGAAAAGACAGGAGGTACAATTTAATGTAGGGGATCAAGTCCTAGTGCATCTGCACAGAGAAAGATTCCCTAAGGGCGAATACAATAAGTTAAATTTTAAGAAAATTGGACCTTCCAAAATTCTATGTAAGTTTTCTGCAAATGCCTATTAGCTACAATTGCCTCCAGGTATAGGAATATCGCCCATCTTTAATGTGGCGGATTTATTCCCATACACTGCCAGTCCTGAAGGGGACAGTTTGGCGCAGTAAAATCGGGATACCCAGGAAGAGAATAGTTCGTGGATAAGACAAATGCCTTCAGCTCAGCCACTTTAGATCAAAGGAATCTTTGATACATAGGTGGCCAGGTGGACTCGAAGAAAGGAGTACCTACAGTACCTCATCAACTGGAAGAACTGTCCCATTGAGGACAGTTTGTGGCTCGATGCAGGTCAGATACAATGTGCAGGGTATTCTATCAAGGAGCTCATGGACCAGAGCCATGAATTTTCATCTACCCCAGAAGCCTAATGTAGGACCATCCAGCTAAGGGAGGTCATGGCTGGATTATTTGTCTTTGCAGACTAGAAGGAGTTTCAGTTAGTTTTTTTCAAGTTCCATTTAAACTTCTCGTTAACGCATTTAGGACTTTACACTAAGTTTAAGGCTGTCCCAGCTCATTGTTTATTCTTATTTACTATTCTTTTTATTTTTAATTTATTGTTTCAAATTAACTTTAGAATACAGACAAAGATGAATAGTTATCAATGAATAACTAAAATGTAACTACTGACAGCTTAAATAACTGTAAAATGATCTTTAAGAAGGAAGGAAATAGCCATTGTAATCATCCATCATAGTATTGAATAAAAAGAAGCACACAATCATTTTGAGAAGCAAGAAAATCTGAGTCCATATATTGCAACCTAAAGTTATTTATTTTTTCTTTTTCTTTTTCTCCCTCCAAACTTAATTAATTAAGTTCATCTACCCATTTCATAGCAGTGATAGAGAGCGAGAAATTATCATAGAGGCAAGAAGAAAACATAGTCGAGTTTTATAAATCAACAGAGAGGGTTTGTAGAAGAGTAGAGTACAATTACCAACAAAGAAAGAAACAAGCATCTATAGGTACCAACGAACTTGTATCATTCAAATTTACTATTTTCTTTTCAAAATCTCTCTGTATATATAGATATAAAAAAAAAACTACAATCCAAGATACAAATATAAAGTCATAGACAAGCTACACGACTAAACAATGAAACAGATGTTATCCATAACATTGTCGAATATAACTATGAGTTCATAAGTTAACCACAGAGCCGACATAATTACAATTTCATAAGTTAACAGCGTGGAGGCATAAATACACAGAACCATGAAACAGTGAGGCCGAAGCCACAACCCTCGACAAAAGACCAAGTAAAAACTACAAACAACAAACACTTCCAAACAGATAGACAGAGAAACGACGAGGCACGACCCTACCCAATACAAGAGCAAAGGTGTCAGGGCAAGAGACCAGCGACCAGTGAGCCCAGTCATTCACCTGCAGTGGCCATCAAACAAGGCCATAGGAATCCAAGAAATAGAACCATAAAAAGAAATTGAAAACAGGGACGAGGATTTAAGGAGAGCTCACTTACCAGAGGAGCCGAGCCCTTGCAAACAGAGGAAGGAAGCTACGGACCAAGGTCACAGTCGCTAGAGTGCCCACTGCTCACAAGGAGTGAGAAGAATTAGCAACAGTAGCAAATGAATCGGAACCATAAAGCATGGAAGGAGAGCTTACCTCTGCTTGAATGTTGGATGAGAGTTGAGAGTCGAGCCTCCCCACAACCATGACCTACAACAAAATTTCAAGCTTACAGTCAAACAGTGAGGCAAAATCCTTGAAGATAAAAGTATAATCGAAATCCTTGTGGAGCAGTAGCCAGAACCCAGTAGCAGAGACCTCACGTGGACGAAGCAGCAAAGCACTGGAACAATAATAGAATGACAAAGGTTAGGGTTTCTTTGGCATAGTGAAGAGGCAGGAGAAGCGAAGCCCATGGATAGGATAGTGGTCCTCACAACATTAACTCACTAGTACCACACCATAAAACCAATCAACCATAAAAATCATCCACACAATCACACATTAATTATATGCCGTAAGTGATTAGGGTTGGTCCCATCATATTGTTTGCTATATAGGCATCAAGGAGATTTCTTTATAAAGAAAACGAAGATGTTTATGCATATACCAATTTACCACTAAGAAAAATGTTCCTAAGAGGGTGAATACCTGGTTGTGAAAGGTTAACGAGACTTCACAGATGATTATGTTGGGAAAATACTATGATACTTCTTTAGTCTCAAAGTTGAAGAGAATCCCACATATCCTCTTAGCTAAATAGATGTCAGAAAGCACTCTACATTTCTCGAGGTCATAGTCAAACATTAAGCATTGTCAATCATACACAAACATGGTTAAATGTAACTACTCATCTTCAACCATAATCAACCATGGTCAACAACAACCAACCTTGATAAAGAATGATTAACCATAGCTAACCATGGTCAACCATAGTCAACCATGGGCCAAAAAGAAAACCGAAGTCAATGTGACATAACCCTTGATTACCATCATGATGCCACATTAGCATTGGGGGACATAGAAATTCAATACAATTAGCCGAGATGAATGTTTAATTGTGACATAATCATTGGGTAAGACAAACATGTTAAATTATAGTCAACATGTCAACAATAGTTAACTTTAGTTAATAACATTCAAAGAAGGTTTATCACTTTCAACTATGTCCAACCATAATCAACATTGTTAAATAACATGGGCAACCATAATAAACCATGTTTAGGCATAATCATAGTCAATCATGGTCAGCCATATTCAACCATAGTCAACCATTAGCAAACATAGTCAAAGATGACTATGTTTAAGCATAATCATAGTCAAACATGATCAATCATATTCACCTATAGTCAACCATTAGCAAACATAATATAAAATAGACCATGGTTACACATTATCAACTATAACCAATCACATGATTATACATAATCAACTATACCCAATCACAATACATTTATTTGACTTACATTATATTAATTTTTTTTATACATTCTCAAATTATTATTAAAAATTATAACTTAGATTATCATTATTGCATTGCTCAAAATATTTTACTAAACTGTTAATGTTAAAATTCTGTTGGATTTCTCTCTATATCATGCACTCAAATTCAAATCTATAAAGCTGGTTAGTGGCCATCATTGCCATGCGTACAAAACACACCAAACAATTCCATCAAAATTATAGCTTTACATTATTCTGATTTTTATTTAACAATGACGGAAGATATTAAAAAAAATATTATAGGGCATTATTAATGCTTCTGTTTTTTAACTCCTTTGAGAAAAATGCTAGCTTATCAAATTTAGATGAAGAACAGAAAAGCACCAAAGCGTCTCACACGTCCATACTATTGAATTCATGTAGTATGTAGTTAATGGTGACGTTGATTATTTTAGACGATGTCATCGTTAGGTTAAAACACGATAGTCCTGTCATAGGATCCAATGCTAGCGCATTGTTGGTCTTGAAGTCCCACACGGATTTTAATATCCAGAACCCATGTCCCTGGACTATGTTACCAGAAACGGGAAACGGGAAACGAAACGAGAAACGAGAACGAGACGAGAAACGGAATTCAGAGGTTTCGCATTCAAGAAACGAGGAGAGAGAAAAAATAAGAAAATATAAAAAAACATAAAACAAAACATTCATTTACATAACAAAACATTTATTTACATAGCTGAAAAATGTAATCATCCCATTTATGATTTACCCATAATGGATGTGTGTATGGCCAGACGCCGGGCCTCTTATGACCTCCTACAATGCAGGGAGAAATTTCGGTGAATGCAGGGAGAAGTGTTCAGAGGAGGATTCGAAATCGTGTACAAAGGTGTTATGTCCGATCAGAGACAGATTGCAGTGAAGAAGCTGAAGAGGTTATCTCAAGGGGAAGGGAAATTCTGGGCAGAGGTGACAATTATAGGGAGAATCCATCATCTCAACTTTGTTTGTATGTTGGGTTTCTGCACAGAAGGTGAACACAGACTACTTGTGTATTAGTATATACCAAATAGGTCATTAGACAATATTTGTTTAGTATCCAGAACGAAATATTCGTGTTGGAATGGAGCAAACGATATCAAATAGCAGTAGGGACAGGCTGACAGCCCGAGCCCATAGCCTACCTGCACAGAGAGTGCTTACGATGGATTCTCCATCGCGAGAGAAGATACTGCTGGATGAGACATTTTATCCCAAGATCTAAGATTTTGGCCTGGAAAATCTGGTCGAGAGAGAAGTTACACAGTATGAAAGTGTCGAACATTATAGGAACTCGTGGATATCTGGAACCTGAATACTGGATGAGGGACAACCAGCCTATTACTAAAAAACTAGATGTATACAACTTTGGGATTGTGATTCTGCAGATTGTAAGCAGAAGGAAGATTCCATTCTTCAGTCAGTCAATTGAGGAGGGCGATGGATGTTTCTTTCCAAACAGTTAATGAAAGTTAAATTTGAGTGCTGACCATGAAGACCAGAACGGACGTAGAAAACGGCGTTTTCCGTCCCGTTCCGTTTCTTGTGCGTTTTTTTCCGGAAACCCTTGCTACCGTCCCGTTTCTGGTAACAGAGTCCCTGGACCGTGAATGTCTTGTTTCGAGTGAAAGTCAAAACATAATGAACATGAGCCACTAACGTCCAATACATTTCATGTAGTCACTACCTTTTAAATAAATTTCGTTGGGGATGGCGGACTTGCAGGTCGCTTTTATTTCAGAAAATAACATATAATTCTTGCGCCCCCCTGTAAAATATTCCTTGTAGCTGTTATTGATGCAATCGCCTGTACGAACTTGACCAGAGCATTATGTAAATGTTGGGAATTTAAATTACATTACTTAAACTTGACTTATTAGGATTTAAATAACATTATTTAAATGTTTGGTATGTGTGAAACGTGATAGCCTGAATTTTTCCACATAATAGGTTGCTTTTTCCGAGACTAATTTTTTCATGTTCGGTTTTCGTAGATTGTATACATATTTTAATTTAGTGATCGCATGAGGAGACAATATGATTGATTTGAATACATAACATCTGCAGCGACTTAATGGTTTAGAGATCAACCAAATGGATTCATCCTACTGCATCTTTGTTTTGTAGAAGTATTTTAAACTATTAGGTCATAGAAAATGGAGGACTACATGAAACAACTGTTTAATGTTCACCTACCAAGGAAGAGTAGTACATGGTTTATTGCAACCTGGGGGAATATTATTTGTTTAATTTTTTCCCTTCTACAGTCCCTTTGCCACCTGCGCTTTAGCAACAGAATGGCTCTCTGTATTAATACATATTAACCTTGTTATGGGTTTCAGCTTAAGTGACGGACCAGAGCGTTGATTCATCATATTTTACTGCAACCCGGGGTAAGTGGGTTATCATAAATTCTATTTAAATTGTTTTCACAAATTCTCATCGATAGAAATCTACGCTTTGGTCTGTTTTTCTAGAGTTTTGTTTAATGAAAATGCTTTGGTCTGTTTTTCTAATGTTTTGTTCAAATGAAATATTTAATATTTAATTTAGTAGTACACATTGTTGTTGAGGGCCTGAAGGCTTGCAGTGTTTAGAATCGATGGAGAAAGATACGTCCCAGTCAAACATCAACTGCGGAAATTCTTCCGAGCCTTCTTCTAATTCTGGAGGTCATAGCTGCTTATACTCTCCTACAACGCATGTGGGATCTTTCCGCTGTAGACTTCATCGTCGGATCTGCAACAGCCTGGTGTGGACACGGACTAAGTCCAAAACTGCCGATAAAGAAGTTTCCCAGGACAAAGCTGATACAAAGAGAGAAGTTCCTTAAGGAGTAGCTCCTTAGCAAGTCCCATGATGGGAAAATTTTCCAGTATATCTATCTTACAGATCAATAATATTAAATCGTTTAACGCTGATCCTGGATCTCACACTAGGATATGTAGTTACTGATTTCCTTCTCTAAGTTAAAATATAAAAGTAAAGAGTCTCCGTGTTGCTTTCCTGCTTTCCAATTCATAGAAAATTACCCTAAGGGAAAAGAAAAAAAAATGGAGTGAGGACCATCAAAATGTAATTGAAATGTCTTTTAAACTTTGAAGTGCATTCCTCAGGACTGTACTCGTTATTTTTCTAGATTTTAGATGTCGCAGATTCTTTCTTTCTAATTTGCCGTTTGCTCAAATAATAATAATAGAGCACCCACCAGTCAACGAAGAAGAATATTTAGATCACAAAAGGAATCGCAAATCGCATATTATGGCAAGATTTAAAATTCAGATCATAATGCTCAAGAAGTAAATAGAAAACTTGTAGTCATTCACAATTTTGATTGTCACGAAATATCTCTTTCCTTGCATCGATCGGAGGCACACATTTATTTTTTTCATTGAAGTTGGACATGTAACTCCTGTAATTCAGAAATATGGTGTAATTCTCAGATATATGGTGTTATTCAATTTATGTTGATTGCATTTTTTCAGAAGGAAAAAGTGTTTTCTTTTTTCATTATAAAAGAAAAGAGAGTACAAAATACATGTTTGTTCTCCTTAAAAATTCTCATATATATAGTGGAACATACCTGATATCCTCTAAATAGTCATAATTACTCTATTCTGAGTCATGTTTCCTTTTCTAATCTTATTTTTAATATCTTATACAGAACACTGTCGATCTTCAAATATAACAAGGGAGCCACTTTAGTGGTGGTAGTCCCTGCCGGGGTCTGCCACAACAACAATACAAACGCTCGAGAATAAGCAATTATACGCTGATGGAGCTAGATTGCTAAAGGCCTCTTGAACATGAAAATCATTTCGAAGGGTTTATAAAAACACAACTCTATGTAGTTGTTTGCAAGGGATGACGAACACTCGGATATTTATATCTCGGATGGATATAAAAAAGGGTTTAAGCTAAGAGCTGCCAAATTACAATGTGACTCGGTATTTTGAAGCAAAACCTTCCACTCGCACCAAAGGATTTATTCCATAAGAAGCTCCATAAGTAGTATTCATCACCAAAACTTATGCATTGCCTCATCATGTCTATGACATATTGGTTGGCTTTCTTCATCACGCGTTGTTGACCAACAAATAGCTACTTGGCAATAATTCTAGAGAGTGAGGGCAGGTAAGCTACTTTACCACTCACGCTTAGGCTGGTCACCTAGCTACAACGCATGTAACATATAAGAAGGCTAAGACTTTTCACTTGCACTGTTAGGTGGCTTTGGTTACGAGGACAAAATAGTTAATCATTCGTTTGGATTGTTAATTGCAGTTAATTAACAAGTCTGGCAGATCACGCTATTATGAACCGATGAACCGATAAAAACAATGAGAATAACTTAACGATGAGAAATATGAATTTGCTTTATATTATAAAAATAGACATAAATATTTTACATTTTTTTTTTTTTTAATTGTTCTCTATTTAGTAATTTATAATTTATAATTAATTATTACTCTAGTTAATTGTTTGCTGCTTTAATACCCATTTGCGCATCTATTAATACTCCAGTCTACCAGCCATTTGCGCATTTGTTAATACTCCGGTCTACCAATATCGGATCAACGCCATTGGGAATGAAATTATATAATCTTGATTACCATGCAGCATGTTATTATCAACAGACATAAATAATATTTCTGTGTTTTCAGAAAAAGGCATAGATAATGAGAAGAAATTTACTCATATATATATATATATATGGAACTGTGATTTCCCTAATATTATGAGAATTAAATAGGCGTGTGCCTCACAATACAAATGGAAGCAAACTGCAAATGACAAAATGTTCCCTACAATACAAATTTATTATCTCAATGAGACAACCACAAACTACAATACAATATAGTGCATGATTAATCAGGAAAATCACAAACCACAAAACATTTTATGAAAGTCAACCTACCATGACAAACACACAACATTAAGGCTATACTAGTAAGCTTTAGCAACCACAATACGGTGAAGGGCCAACACAAAGTGTCTACTCATTGTATTCTCGATGAGATCTACCCTTACTTCACATAATTTTTTAAAACCAACGCACTGTTTTCTCTTCATATGCCGCAAATTTTGAAATTCACTCTAAGTGACAATGCCAGATAAAAAGCATGTTAAGACAGAATAAAGCAAGTAGCATCAAATCATACTCAAGCAAGTTAAGCCAGAATAAAGCAAGTTTCATCAAATCATACTCTAGTCACCTGGCTACTGT
The DNA here is from genome assembly GCA_000404065.3 of Pinus taeda. Classification (NCBI taxonomy): domain Eukaryota; kingdom Viridiplantae; phylum Streptophyta; class Pinopsida; order Pinales; family Pinaceae; genus Pinus; species Pinus taeda. Next base: position 169,211 of record APFE031253307.1, on the reverse strand, counting down.
GGTGCTTTGGGTTGCTTTGCTGCTTTAACTCTTCTCTAATTGGAAGAGTTGGCTGGTTGAAATTAACAGCTTTAGGTGCCCTTTTTTTCGAAAAAACACACTCGAATTCTTGGAGTGTTGCCTCCTCTCGTTCAGCGAAGATGTAATTTAAAACAATCATAATTTGAGCAGTAGGTAAATTTGATGAGTAGGTAAATTTGATCAGTAAGCAATTCTCCAATTAGAGACAAGCTAGCAGTAGTAATAAACATAAATTCTACCAGGTCATTCACAAAGCATTAGTGCCCCTTGTTATTGCATAGGACTTGGATATCCCGATGAAAAATGGCAAAGAAAAATGAACCTTTGGAACCTGTTGATGTCGTTGCCTCATTTTGGAAGTTGGAAGTTATTAATGCATCAGACTGTATTGACATCCCATTGAAGGATATGGTTGTCTACTTATAGTAGATATCATCATCCACAACCTCCCCTGTTTCGTAAGTATTTATGTATAATAATGGCTGAAGTTTTGTAACTATTTATGTATAATAATGACTGAAAGAGAATTTAAGCATTTATGGGTAACAATCATTGAAAGATAATTTTAAATGAAGCAATCTATATTTGATATAGGATATCTGATAAAAGACATCTATATTAGGCCATAAAATATCAATTCTATCATTTCAAAATTGGAAAATATTTGTATATCTGAAAATGTACTTGAGATGTTGTTGTTGTTTACTCTTTTGATTCATTTAAAGATCCAAAAAATGATCCATATATGTAAGAGCATACCTTCAATTTGCAGCAACGCCAATTCATCAATGTCTAAATGGGCAGATAAATTGCAAGATATATGTAAGAGCATACTTTAAGTTTGCAACAACAGCGAAATGGAAAGTTGCATATAAATGTGAATCTAGATAGACTTTCAACAACGACATAATAATTTTAGTTTGCAGTAGCTGCTAAAAGGGAAGCAGCAACATACCTTCAGTTTGCAGCAACACCTAAATGGAAAGTTGTGGGAAGCTGTGTCTAAATGGGAAGCGAGATAGAATTTTCACAGCGACATACTAGTTTTAATTTGCAATAGCAGTTAAATAGGAAGTTGCGTTAAACGATAAAGGAATAAAATTTGCTCATATTCGTCTCTTCTCAACCTGGGTAAATTGCAAAGAAACCCAACACCCCGCCTCGAAAGATTAGGAGACAGCGATAATGAAATCAATTTTTCGAATAAGTATCTCGTGAAACGATGTACTCAACATTAATGTGCTATTTACACTCAAACACTAAGAAAACGCGAAGTGTACCTGTTTGCCAAGAAAAGAACTCTTAGAGGACAAAAGCAGGCTATACGAACAACTTTACTGTGTATCACACAGGGCACACCTTTCTATTTCAAGAGTAAGACGTAGACGGCATCATATAGACCATCTTCAGATAAGTTAAACAATAAAAGATTGGTCATATTCGTATCTTCTGGCTAAAACTGCAAAGCAACCCAACACCGCCTGAAAAGATTAAGAGACAAAGAGATGTAATCAGCTCCTTCAAAAATTCTCTGGTGAAACAATGTACTTAAAGCTAACGCTGCTATCACAGCCTCAAAAGATGAAGAGAGAGATATGCAATCATACTTAAAATTATCTGCTTAAACAATATACTTAATATTGCTATTGCGCTTAAAGGCCGACAAAGTGTAGAGTGTACCTGCCTGCCTAGAAGCGAAAGCTGGGAAGATGACTTCGGAATGGCCTTCTGGCATGAATATGAAATATCATTTCTGATATTCATCTTCTAATTATATCCTTGATTTTCCTTTACTTAGACAATGAAAAGCGAACATACTAGAGGGAAGGGAGGCAAGCGTAGGAACTTCACTTCAAGCCTCTTTTCCTCTCATCCCATACTCTAAAAGGCACAGAAACGAGAAATTTAGCTAACTGTTCAAATCGATCGTCCTCCACAAGAATAAGCTCTTCCTCTTTTGGTTTTCTGTACAAACAACATCACCTAGTTTACAAAAATAGACTCTAAGTCACAGAAATAGAATGAATCAACATTCAATTTACGAATATAAAGAAGGTAGGGTCTGCGAGTAAAAACAGAGCAGAGCCAAACAATGAATATAATTTACGAAAGGAAATAAAAATAAACGAGAAATGAGGATACTTACTTTAAATGCATTATAAAAACTTGCGTCCAACTCATAGTGAAATTATTCAATTTCCAAGTCTCAAGTGAAATTATTCAATTCCCAAGTCTTAGTTCAGTATTTCTTTCATGTTCATACTCTATAAACCTTCGACCTTCAACCTCTATCATCTTCACAGAAACAACAACTGGACACACAACATTTAACAGACAGACAGCCACAAAAATTCACAAGGACAACACATCGAACAAGGCATTGTTTTAGTGGCATAAAGAATTCCAGCCAGGTGACAACAATGTGGAAGCAGTCACGCAATGAAGACACTGAGACAACTAGCGAGCCAGGTGCCAACGTCATGGAAACGCAATGAAGACAGTGAGACAGCTAGCCGACCAGGTGCCAATGTCTTGCAAATGGGTTGACAACCAAAAGTTTAGATATCCAAAATTTGAGAGTTTAGATATCCAAAGTTTATTACTTTTTTGAACTCATATAAATGTTTATCCAAACTTCGCAATTAACTACAAACCAACGAAAGTCTAGATATCCAAAGTTACTTTTATGTGCTAGCCAGTGAAAGTCGAAACATCTAAAGTTTTCATTGATGCATGAATAAAAACTTTAGGATATCCAAAACTAAATTGCATTGGGATGCGTGAGGCTTGCAATAAGCCCCAAAATCTTGGACAATAAAAAAATTAATACATTTTATTATTTTTTTATACTAAAACTTTGGTTAAAATTTTGGTGCAGATATATATTTCTGGTCAAACAAAAAATTAATATGCATTCAACACGATATCGATCGCTAATAGTCCGAGATTCCTAATAGTCCCACGCAGAGACTAATAATTATAATATTAAGGAATTTAGACTTCTGTGATCCATAGCATTTGTCCTGACGATGAACCACACTAGTTGGTTCGAAACGCGTCGACAAATGATCAATTATGTGATTTCGCCAAAAAGTTTCTAAACAAATTATAATATTTATTAAAAAGTAAACATATTTTTGTTTTTTTTTGTTTTTAATAA
>APFE031253307.1:106119-165135 GCA_000404065.3 Pinus taeda | reverse complement strand
TTTAAAAAAATATAGAAGAAAATATGATTTGAAATATTATAAGATGTTTGAAAGTTTGGTTATTTTAGGATAAACAAATTTAAAATATTAATGGTAATATCGTGGATTAGTGAAATTGGAGCTGTCAAACTTTTTTAATGTTTAAATTATATGAAAAACATAATTATTTTATTTATATGTTGTGGTGCATAATATCATTTATAAGATTATTATGGTTTTATTTTAAAGTGGTTATTTTTTTTTAGAAAAATGATTATTTTAATTATTATTTTCTTTTCGATGAAAATTGCATATGATGTTTTGCTAGTGTACATTTTTTTGCTGAATAAAATTTATATTGCTTTTAAAACAAGAAATTATATGAAAGAATTGAAGGTTTTAGAGTGACCAGTCACCAAGGAAACCCAACCACATCCAAAAATGTCCCTACCTAAGAGAGGCAAAAGACAAAAAACCACCAAGGAATTCAAAATATAACATACATATGCTAATATATGTGCCTTTGAGGCCATACGATAAAAACAAGGAAACAAGAAATTGAGACACCAAAGACATGATAGGAGTAAGGAGACTAAGAAGAGGGGCTTGAATCTGTTAATGCAACTTGGATCGAGTCCTTGTTACTGCCTAGGAAGCAACTAGTAGTAGGGTGGATGCGGATCATAGTCATTGAATTTGAATTAGAATTAGAATTTATTTGGTACCAAAAAATTTGATTATTTAAAATTCAACCAAAAAAATAGGGTAATATAGCTTTTATATATATTCAAATATATTATTCCAATATTTTAAATTTATTGAAAAGTATTTAATTTATAAGTATTGAAATGATTAAAAAAAAATATTTTTTATAATATTTAATATAAATATTGCATATAAAATTATATATTGGACTAATTAGCTTAGTTTTACATTTCTAATGGTAAATATGATAGTAGGTTTTAAAAATTTTTGTATTGATATAAAACTTAATATAGAGTTAATTTCCAAGCTATTCCACATTACAATAAACCATCTAAATTCCACATTAGCAAATATTTTAAATTCATAATAAAATAGTATATTAAGTATTTGTATTTTTTTTAAATATACACTCAAGTTATCAATTACTAAATTTCAATAAAAAATCTAATTTAAAAAACAAAATTTTCTATTTACTCATAATTTATAAATTTTTCTTTTTAATTTAAATTTGATAACTCCACAAATTATAAATTAAATTTGATAAATTTACCTATGATAAATTATATACTTTTTACTTTACTTTTAAAAAAAAACTTAATTTTTTAAACATAATTATCATAGATTTGTAAGTATTTTATTTCCTCTAAATTTCTTATCGCATAAACCTACATCCACCATTATCAATTATTCACCTTGAATGGGATGCTCGAATCTCTAAGTATGATTAAAAATCTCGGAAGAATCTAGTATCGTGAAATCTAATATCGAGTACATTTTACGTAAGCCGAGCTCGAATTGCTGTTTTGATTTGTAAATCTAATCGAACCGTCCAATTTATGAATTTTTTTTCGCCGAATTGGGTAACTATGATGTGGATGTATATAATAATAAAATTTGGAAATTTTTTTGAAAGCGGACAAGGCAGAAACAGTAATGCAGAGGTTATTAGATTATGAGTATTGATTGCTTTGAAATAGTGAGGAAAAAGATGCAAAAGAAATAGTAAATTAGGGGAAAGGTTATAACAATTTCAATCCTCTCATAAAATGGCCAGGAGGAAAGGGATGAAAAAGAATAGTAAATTAGGTGAAAGGTTATAATAATCTCAATCTTCCCATATTAATCAATGGCATGAAAAGCATCAAAATGTTGGTGAGTACATACTAACTTATAAATTTGTATCACATATACAAAGAACAAAAGTGAATAGTAGACTTGCTATAAAAAAAGTATTAATAAAAGCATGATAAACAAAACTGAACAGTAGAGTTGCTATCAAAAAATATTAATAAAAGCATGATAAATTTTTTTAGCATATGAACAAAAAAAACCATAATAAATGCTGGAAGCCTAATTTTTTTTTGGGATAATACTAATAATTACAAGGCAATGTAAAAAGAGAACACTCCAAACATATTGTAAGTTAAAAGATAGTTTTTTTTTGTATTTTGAACATTACATGGAAACAAGTAAGATCCATAAGATTAAGTAGGAAAAGAAATCTAAATACAGGCAGATTGAAAAACTAAGTAAGATGTACTATCTGTTTTTATTAGTTTTTATTAATATAAATTCAGAAGCATTTTTTCCCTTCTAAAAAAAATACAAATAAACAATATCAGCAATCTGAGGATTTCAAAAAGAAAGTAGGAAATTAATTGCATGAATTGATAATCACCTGCATGGTTTTATGATTCCACTAACATCATGAAGGATTGAAATGGGTCTCCTCCTATCCGGGAAAATCTTCAGAAATCCTAAAACTGCCTGAAAAACGAAATCTCCATCAAGTCCCCACCATGATTTGTGCCAATAAAAAAATCAAAATTCATGGATTCAATTCAACATACCTCCAGCATATTCATGGTGAAGTTCGGAATACTCGGCAGCGATCTGCTACCAACATATACATCTTCATACACAGTCAAGTGCTCGAACCGGATTTCGATCTTGGGGATGTCAATGCCCACTCTGCAAAACACCGCCAACAAAAAAAATTCATAAACACACTAGAAAATAACTAGGAAATCAGACGCTTTGGAAATCAAAGAATAATAATTAGGAAATGAAAGAAATTAAGATGGGTGAGGCTCTACTGTTAATAATACTGCAAAATATTTAAAAAAAAGTTTTACCAACAAGCTAATTATGACACTGCGAAACTAAAAACATATAACTTAAAAACAAAAAAACTTGCTCCTTACTTGTCGATCCTGTCGCGGAGCTTGAGCAGAAACTGCTCGTTATCTTTGGTTGCAATTTTGAGCAATCTATCAATGAGAAGCTGGTGATCTTCAATGCCAATCCTGGCCACCTCGACTTCCTCATGGCCGCCCACATTATGGAGAATCCCCTTGCAGATGCGATCGTAAGTGGGCAGTTTCTCCAAGGCCGCCCACTTCAAGGCCTCTTCGTCATCTTCGTTATCTCTACTCCTGGCGGATCTGGAGAACATATCGTCCCCCCCTCTCCAAATTCCTGAAGCACTGTTACGTTTGCTCCCGGCCCTCCGTATCTCAGAAGCTGGAATTGTCATGGTTTCTTTTCCTCACCCTTTCCTCAACTGCAATATAGAAAACACAATACATGAATGCATGTGTATAACATATTTGATTATGTGAAGTGATTATCTATTTTGATTCTTAAAAATAATTTGTAACAATGACTAATACCAGATTGGTACAGTAAACAATACCATGCATAATATTATTTGTGACAACAACTAATACCAGATTGGTACAGTGAACAATACCATGTAGATTTACCTTGTTTCTGGAAATTCAATTACACAGACAAGGAATAGAAGAACACAATAAGGAACAAGCATAGAAGGTAGGCTGCCAGCTTGAATTTTGATGGTGGGAAATCTTAAATTTGTTCCCAGCATCCAAAATCTTGAAACGCCCAAAATCACCCAAAATTAAACTTAATTTTGGGCACCTAAAATCTTCAAATGCCCGCCCCCAAAATGCCAATTAATTTTGGGCACCTAAAACCTATCTTGAAACTTGATAGCTGAAATCTTGAAATCTTGAACATTTTTCCATTTTTCAAAATCGGGCCCAAATTTCCATGCAATGGGACAGTCGATGTAAACGGAAATGGAAAGAACTTTCGTCTATGTAAACTGATTAGAGAGGTGGGCCGAATCTGCTGCAATCGAGAGGTAAGCAGGCCTGCAATTGGGATAAGGGTTGCAAAATGGGAGAAGTCTTTAAGTGGATTTAAAAATCCAGTTCAAAAGACACACATATCCCAAAGTCGAAACAGGGGCAGCATTGGGTATACTTTTATTATGTCTTTAATGGATTTAAAAATCAATGCAAAGAAAAACAATAGAAAGGAGCTTAGTACATTGAAAATGAACCAAAAGAAATGAAAATATACAAGCGAATGTTATAATATCATTCAGGATACTAGCAATATTAAACTCCAGCTTTCATCTAATTTACTTGCGTTACATTATGTACAAGTTCAGAGAAACAAGTATGTATTACAGAGAACGAACTAAGTGGCGGTTCATAATTAGTGAGCCACATGAAGTAACTCAAATGCACAAAACTGGGAGGAGAAATTGCAGGCTTCAGAATTTGTATTAACCCGCCAAATGAATAGTAACAACTTATTCATTGATTAATGTTTCTCCCTATCTCAAAAATGGAGCAAAATGTCGTCGTCTGTTCGCCGACAGACTTCTTCCGTTCATGAATACTAACCTTCTTACGTTCAGGAATACTGACGGTTTCGTCACCGTCACGTATGTTCACGACAAGCCTCCCATCTTTATCAAATTTGATCATAGCCTTCGCCGCTTCCAGCCATGGAATGCCAAACAACAAATTGTAGGAATCCTTGGGTTTATCAAATTTGATCATAGCCTTCGCCGCTTCCAGCCATGGAATGCCAAGCAGTAAATTGTAGGAATCCTTGGGATCTAGCATGCTGAGAACATGGAATGTAGTCACAATTCGAACTCGGCCAACATCAATGGGGATGTCCTCGATCACGCCTTATGGAATTCTCTCATAATCGCCAGGAAAATGCAGAGCATGAGTACTCCGCCTGGTGGGTTTGAGATCTAGAGACTCCATTACATGAAGAGGCATTATACTCACTTGGGTGGCACACCCCATAATAGCGTCGCATACTACATTGCCCGCTATTACCACGTCCACAGTCATAGCCATCTCCAGAGACAAATCAAAACCAGAGAAAATGACCGGCCGCAACACCTCAACCCTGAAACCCTCCCACAACCCTCCCACAAGGCTGAAGCCAACAAAATAAACATCCCACATCCGAATCTAGTTCTTAAATAGCACTCTTACCCTGGAGATGGAATCCTGCCATATGTCCAAACGTAATGTTAAAGGCGCTACGTGGATGCAAATCTTGAGGACACATGTGTGAATGAAGTGATATGCATGGATTCAATGACTCCATGGTGTGAAATTAGGATTGTCGATATTTCCAAACCAAACCTCTCATCACCATAAAATTAATAACGTAATATAAATTTATGTTGTTCTGGGAGTAGATAATGAAGTAACTTTAGTTTTTTTTTTTAAATATTTATAGGATTTATGTGAAGTTGGACTAGTTTTATATTTGTGGGATTTCTTGAAAGGTGGATTGGTTTACTTTTATGTGGTATCAGCGAAAGTCGAAATATCCAAAGTTTTCGTTGATGCATGAATAAAAACTTTAGGATATCCAAAACTAAATTGCATTGGGATACGTGAGGCTTGCAATAAGACCCCAAAAGCTATGGACCAATAAAAAAAAACTTAATACATTTTATATTATTTTTTTATACTAAAACTTTGGTTAAAGCTTTGGTGCACATATATATATTTCTAGTCAAACAAACCATTAATATGCATTCAACGCCATATCGATCGCTAATAGTCCCAAGCAGGGACTAATAATGTTGTGATAAAAGTATTTTATAATGTTACTATTTTGGAATAGGTTTTTCTTTGTTTCATCAGATGATAAAAATATTTTATAATGTTATTATTATGTTATAACGTTTGATTAAATAAGTGCTTTTATTTTTGGAAATAGGATAGAGTGTTTAGCATATAAGTTATTAGTATATTATAAATAATGGTGTATGTAATAATAATGCAATAATGTTATTTTTGCAAATAGAATACAACACGTAAGATTAGCTTGTTACATTATGTTATTATGTTTTGTTTTTATTTTTGATTATTTTAATTAATTTTTAAGTATATTAAAATTTGTTTTTCACCCATGTTATTTGATTATTATTTTTTATGTTTTTTAGTTATTAATTTTATTTTTTTTAATTACTTGATAGTATAAGAAGAACTTTCCTAATTTCCGCTTTATATTAGCTTGTATTGTCCGATCAAATGTTAGACGGTTGAGAATTTTTCGGTAATAGATTTCATTTCTTAACTCTCAACCGATTCTTGATTCAAGTCATTTAACTAAACAATTGGTAATATTAATTATAGAGGAAGGCTTCACTGAATCTTCCCCAAATTTCCGATAATGAACGCAAACCCAGGGTTCAATTTATTTATTGACTATGAACTATTTCCTTGCAATTTCATGGTGTTTCCCTCAATCTTGCCTTTGTCATTTCCTCTCATTTGTCTTAGTGTATTTATAGAACCCCCATCCCTTTATTGTCATGTCTATAATCTACCACAGAAGAATGGAGCAGAGCATGAGAATCCACAATTTCTTTTTGCTAATTCAATGTCTCTTTGTACGCCTGTGCCTTGCTGTTGCACCTGCTCCTGTGCCTTGCTGTTGCATCTGCTCCTATGCCTTGCTGTTGCATCTTCTCTACTCCTCCTCTGCTTCTCAACATCATGTCTTGGCACTAAGTACTAGGATTGTCTTTCAAATGCATATACATGTGGAGATGTTGAATTCAGATATCCTTTTGGGGAAAGTGGTAGTGGGTGTGGTGACCCTGACTTTCAACTACGCTCCCGTGAATCAAAAGGCCATCCTCTGATCAATATCAGTGGAAATGAATATCACATATTGGTACCCTCTATCTTGGGTAATGAAAACAACCATGTCATGATAATCCTGAGTGCAATATCTATGTCCCGGTTAATAAATGCAATCTTTTAGGTAACTACACTGAATCCTAGTGGTATGGATCTAAATTATATGATATGATAGATGGATACACCAATATGACATTTAGGAAGCACTGCAATCAAATTCCTGGTAACATATATGTATTAGGGGCATTTAATTTCAGGTTTTGTGGTGTTGTTTGGTACTACAACTTAATTTCAAATTAGATGCAGAGGGGGCAGAGTTTTGTACAACACATGTTTATCTACCCATTAAGGAATACCTTTCAATTGATTAACAATGAAACTTTAAAATGGATGGGTTTTGAGATAATGTGGCAGCTCGATTGGAATAGGTCTCGAAGTTGTGGTGCTTGTTTGGAAAGTAAGGTGATTTTTGGTAAAGACATTTCATAACCGAGTTCAACATTTCTTTGCTATTATCTAAATAACACCTTGCATCCAGAGAAATTCTTATGGTTTTTTTGATTTGAGGGTATTTTTTGTTGGTTATTTCATGGAGGATTTGAATTGTTAATTTTTTAGTAAGGATGTTTTAACAGTATACCTATTCACTGTAAATTCAAAACCAACCAATATGTAAATATTTTGATTTGTTTCCATCAAGAATTCTCTCTTAGAAAACTGTGGATGGTTGTAGATACTCAAACTACCCATCATGGGAAAGATACAAGAAATTAATCTATTGTAATCAGTAAACATGATTCCATCCTATCCATTTTCCAATTTAAAGTCAAGGTGAATTCTACTTGTTTTCATTTTTCTCTTGGAGGTTGGACAAAGATCACATTGACTTCAATCTCTTCATTCCGCTGCAGGTTGCTTCGTTGGAGGAGTTGCAATAACAATAATATTCTTAACGTATTATGCAAAGAGGGAAAAAACACATGGTCGGGGTCTCGCTGGTTATGAGAGAAGGGACATTGAAGCAATTGTACCCCCTATACCTCTGATAAGCAATTTTCCAACCGTCTCTTATAAAGAACTTCGATAGGATACAAATTTCTTCCATGAGGAAAACAAAATTGGTGGTGGGATATATGGGCCAGTCTATCTGGGAAATCAACTTCAGGACAGATGAACTGTGGTGGTGAAGAGATTGTATCAAGAGAACTCTAGGAGAGTTGAACATTTTATTAATGAGGTAGCCATATTTTCATCATTGAATCATCCATATGTTGTTCGTATTTATGGCTACATGTGTGCAGATAGTGCAGAGATGCTTCTGGTATACGAATTTGTTTCAAATGGGACCTTGGTTGATCGCCTTCATGGAAATCACAAATGTATCAAAGGATTACCATGGAGAATTCACTTGAACATTGCCATTCAAATAGCCAAGGCCTTCGCATTCCTTCACAGTATCAATCCACTTATATTCCACAGAGATTTGAAATCCTCTAATATTCTCCTAGATGAGAAATTCAATATCAAGGTTGCAGATTTTTGTCTTTGCAGAGTAGTGCCTATAAATGCCTCACATGTGACTACTTCCCCACAGGACACACGAGGGTATGTGGATCTAGAGTACCGTCACTACTATCAACTGACAGAGAGATCGAATGTGTACACCTTCAGGGTTGTTTTGGTGGAGATAATCTCTTTCAAATTAGGAGTGGTCATAAATAAGAATCGAGGGGAAATAAACCTTGTCTTCATGGCAATATCAAATATCCAAGAAGGGGATTTGCATGAACTATTGGATCCCCAAATAGACATTCAAAAAATGGATGAGGTGAAGGTCATGGTAAGTGCAGTCGTAGAACTTCCTTTCAGATGTCTGGCATAAGAGAGTGATGATAAACAACACATGAAATATGTTGTTTCCTAGCTTGAGAAAATAAGGTTTTCCTTTCTAGCTCCATATAAATGTTGGGATATCAACAAACAATCATCAACTCCCACCTCAGTGCAAGTCATCTCCCACCTCATAATGGTAATGCAAGAAATTTGATGGAGTAATAGTTTGATGATGTCAGTCTACGGTATAATGGGATAACCTTCTATTTAGAGAGGATTATTTTAAATTTAAAGATCCAAACACAACGTAATCATAGCAACTCTTAGTGTTGTAAAATATGAACACTTGATGTTTTGTTTTAGTCATTGCATGTTGTTCCAAACAAGATAAATGTTTTCAAACATAAGTGTCCCACTTTGAAATTTATCCTCATTGTTTAATGCTTTTAAGGTCTCATCTTACTAGCCAACAAGAAAGGAATTCAACGGTAGTTGGTTGTACCAACCGTTACTTTTTTCTTTTCTTTTTTAAATTTCGAAGTCTCCCTATCCATTAGAAACCAGGAACACAACCTGCCCACCAACTCCTAGTCAACACTAGTGAAAAATAACACTCTAAAGTAAAATTTTGACTGCACTTTTGTTCCCTTCAAAGCTCTTTGTTGTTGAAAAAGACATAGATTAAAGAGTTCCTTTTTAATTCTTTAAATGAACAACATAATATAATTGAGCATTGAGTTAGCTTTGGATTTGGTCATTAGCTAGAATTTTTGTGTGCTTAGCAGAGTTGTAATTGTGGGGCCTATAGGGTACATACACAAAATATTTGTAAGGGTAACCTCAGTTATTAATCATCCTACTTACGTTTTGTACCCTTCTGCAACAACTCATAATATTGACAAATTGGAACTCCTTTTCTTCCAACAATCTGATGCCCAGCTTCTGCAAGTATGTATTGTTATTTTTATTTCAAGGCCTCTATATATGAATTGCATGCATGCATCTAACAGAATGTCTATTACTCATTGATTGCCTTTAGCATTCATTGGATGATCATGAGATTTTGTTGACTATTTTGAAGCAAGTGGTATATGATATCATCTCTAGCAGAAATATTGTTTGCAATGAGGTAATGCAACAACTGAAACTAGTGGATATTATTAAGGAAGTTGGCAATATCAAGGTGTTCTCTTTTTCAATATTTGTTTCCCTTTTGTTTTGGATTTTCACATATACAAGTAACTGAAATTCTTGATTTCCATTTTTAATTAGTATTTCATGTTTGAATGTCCACCCTGACCAATAACACCTATGGGCGGATTAATAAAATCGGTTGTTTAAACATTTGTGTTGAACTGCAATAATTTATAATTTTTGTGATTGATTTTTGAAATGTTTTGATTTCGGCGACACTTTTCTGATTGAGCTTTTGATTCCCACTATGATTCATTACTAATGGGAGACAAGAACAACATAATTAGAACACAAAAAATGCAAAATCTAATCAAGTATGACTGCCTTTAGGGTTCATTAGATGACCATGAGAGCCTAGTGACTGTTGTGAAGCAAGTGGATGTCATGATATCATCTTTGGCAGGAACTATTGTCTACAATGAGATAATTCAACAACTAAAACTAGTGGATGCTATTAAGAAAGCTGTAAATATCAAGGTGTTCTCTTTTTCAAGATTTTTTTCCCTTCTGTTTTGGATTTTCACATATATAAGTAGCATAAATTCTTGATCTCCCTTTTTAATTAGTATGTCATGTTTTAATGTCCACCCTGACCAATCAGGCCTATTGGAAGATCAATAATATTGGGTGTTTAAATATTTGTGTTGAACTCTCACAATTTATAATTTTTGTGACTAATTTTTGAAATGTTTGGATTTCAACAACAACAAAAAAATTGATTGAGCTTTTGATTCTCACTATGATTCAATACTACTGGGATACAAGAAAAACATAATTAGATCACAAAATATGAAAATATAATAAAGTATAAGCCCGTAAATTATAATGTATGTGCTATATGATCATTTGAAAAAAATATGATTTGTGTGGTTCAAGTATATCGCATTGTGGACAGAGCATTCGAAACTAGGTGTCGATTCCTAGGCCCTGAACATAAGAATATACATCCACCCACTGGCCAATATCCTCTTACAAAAGGAGGTTGTGGGGATATGGGAAAGGCTTATAAACCACCCTTTGGTGAAGAAGAGCATTTCATTCAAAGAATGCCTCAAGTTTATGGAAGGTTTGTATCTTTTTTAGCAATGCACAAAGAGAGGCATATTGATGGGCTTATTGATTTATGTGAAGAGATGAAATTAGATTATCATGTAGTATTTTGAGGTTTTGAATTTGAAAATTTTGGTTGCAGGTAAGCCTCTTGAACTATAGATTGTAAACGGCCATGCCCACCATATATTCTATGAAGGTTGTACTGCAAATTTTGAGATTGGACCTAAAGAGTGAGAATCCTCATATCTTTATCCTAATGCCAAATACACATCTTTGGAATCCTTCTTGAAGAGTTATGTATAAGATTTTATTATTTAGGTCTTACGATCATAATAATGATTTATTTTTGAAAGTGTACTATTGTTGGATAAAATCGATTTGACATCTAATACTAATTGTAAGAAGTTTGATTTTGGCTTTCATGCCTATTACAAAAGGGAATTAATGACCGTTTAACAATAGGAGGCATACAAATATGAGCTTCAACATCAACTCTTTTGATTTTCGTCAATTTACTTGTCAGTTGCAACAACTTAGAAATAAATTTCCTTTGATTATTTCCCTTTTGTTGTATAATTTTTCTAGTTGATATGGCTATAACATAAATTACTGAGATAGTGTGGATTTTTTCTTATATAACAAGAAATGAGCTCTGTGAACCCTCAAGGCCTTATAAAAATTCACAATTCAAGCTACACAAGCCAAAACTTTTAAGAATAACAGGTTTGTGCTATTACTGTTGGTGTGGTTTGTGATTTTTACAGGGCATTGGATGACAATGTGGTGATATGGAATTATTGCCCCTGCAAATTTAAGGAGATTACATTTAAACCTCCTAAACTAATGAGAGTGGGATTACATATGAGCATTATAATTTTTCTCTCATTACAAATCGATGATGAGCTTGAATTTTGAGCATTGGAAAGCATAATGGTGATGCATAAAATTTGATGGAGTAATATTTTGATGATGTCAATTTATGGTGTAATGGGATAATCTTTTGTTTATAGAGGATTATTTCAGTTTCCAAAAACACGTTGTATCTTTAAGCTAACAAAATTATTTCCTTATTTCGCTTTTGATTTCAAATAATGATTTTGGTTTCCTAAGTTTAGTTTAATTCCTCCTGTTTGATTTCATTCCTCTCTAGTTTGATTGGCAAGGGAAACCATATTCAAAGAGTTTATGAAAATTGTGGAGTTGAAAATTACAAAATTGTGCAATTGAAAATTGTAGATATGAATTTAGAAATAGGACTTCCTTTTAATTAATGGTGGGACATCAATGAGGCTGAGTAGTATGACTTTTTATAATCAAATGATATAACTATATTGTTATTATTTTACTTAAAATTTGATTTTGATGGTGATTTAACATAGGTTTTTTTTTAATTAAACGGTTATATAAATTTTATTGTTATTGTTTTATTTAAGGTTTGATAAAATGAGAAGTTATAAGTTTTATGTATTTATAATTATTTGAAATACAGTTTTATTTGGTTTTCTTTACAAACTATTTAGATAGGCACATTTTTTTAACAAATTTTTACAATTTTAATTTAATTATTAATAATTATTAAGTGAATGGTAAATATTTAATCTACATAGAATATTTTATCTTCAATGATTTTTTGTTATGTCACGTTCCTCGAGTTTATATCTTCAAATTTGTGCCTTTCCGTGTTTCCTTTACAACATTTGGTGCAATTGCTACTTATTCCCCACCCCACTTACTTTGTCATATGAAATCTCCTCCAATTAGGCATCAAATTGCATAACCACTCCCGCCACCTAGTCATCACCGTTCTAAAATCAGTCCCTATTGCCACCTAGTCATCACATTTCAAGATTTACTCCCCTCTATAGCCACTTGTTCATCTTAACCTCTATAACATCTTCTAACTAGCCATCACCTTGCACAACTACTCTTGCCACTTGGATATTATCTTTCTAGGTTTATTCCCACTAGAGCCTCATGGTCATCATCTCTAGCAGCCACTGCAATCTCTTCAAACTATTGTCCCTAGAGCTTCCCATTGTCATCCCCTATTGGAATTCATCATCCACAAGTTAAGTGCATGGGGTTCTTCAAAAATTTTTGGTAAATGATTTGAATTACAATGACTTAATGAGTTAAGTAGATAGGTTCCTTCAATTTTTTTTTGGTAAATGACTTAAATTGCCATGAATTAAGTAAATGTGTTATTTTTTATAATTCTAAAATTAAATCATATTTATGTTAATAGGTGTTCCTATTTTGTAAATAGGATGAAGGATGTAAGGGTTTAAATGGTCAACCTTAAATTAGATTGTAATATCCTTTTGATTTTGACCATGCAATTCTTAAGTACATTAAGATTTTACTTAATTAAGTGATTGGTCTATTTAAAAAAGAATATATATATGATTTAAATTCCAATATTGAAATTAAATACTATTATATTATATATATATTCTTCTTTTATAAATAAAATGAAGGATTATAGATTAAATGATCAAATTGAATTAAATCATGATGCCCTTGTTGACACCTAATCTTTGTGATTAGGAAATTCTTGTAAATAATGTAAATAGAGAAATAAAAAAGACAAAGAGACATTGGAATTTGAATTCCAATAGTCCCCCTCTCCTTTTATATATTCATGGTTTTCTTCATGCAAATCACAATTCATGGAGTTACTCAAACTTGGTTTGACATGGTATCAAAGCAATAGGTCCCAATGTAGTTTTCTGCTATGTAATTCTTGCAATTTTCCCTACTCTGTCCTCTGAATGTATACAGTCTTCTATCCCTATGAATTGTGAGTTGAAACTTGTGATAGCCAGTTCGTTGAAGTGTTGAATGATGCCTTCAAATTTTTCAAATTGAAATTGTGCATTAGTGTACATTTCTCTGTCTGTGGAATGTTGTTGTCCAAGGGTGGAAAGGGTCATAGTTGTGTTCAATTGGTCATTTTTTTTGTGTATATGTGTGAAGCATGTGCACTACTTTGTATGCATTGAAGGTTGCAGCGTCATCTTCATTGAAGCAATGAGTATTTCTCCTCTGTCTTGAACCCTCTTTGTTATATTTCTCCTCTACATTGAACGTTGAAGGAATGTTGATTATGGTTATGAATAGTAGTGTGTGGTGCGATGAAATGGTGACTACTATGTTACATTTTATTGTACATTAATCTTTGCAAGTCGTGACTGATGCTTCCATGGTGTGTAACTCCTGCATGACTATTTATAGTATGTATGGTATTACATTGTATGCGTTGATGACTTTTATGTTGATGTGTGTTACCCTTGCGCTGGCTCTTATATGTTGGTGTTATTACATTGTATGCCTATGCATTGAATGAAAATTGTATGTTGATGGATGTGTGTTCAAATCCTATGGATTGTATATATATTTTTGAAGATCGTGCAATGATATGCTATGAATATTTTCCCCTTATGCATTGAAATTTTTTAGGGTTGTTTTTGGTAATGATAAATTGAATGCTTTGCATTGAAGATCGTGTATCATATGGTGCATGAATTGAATATTGTACATATGTGCGTTGAATATTTTTTGAAGACTGTATGTGCTGGCATAAATATTTTTTGAAGACCATGTATTGATGGTATGTCATATCCATAATGATATAATGTTTGATTAGTATATATGTAGGGTGGATTGGGCTCAAATTGATGGAGCATTGAAATTGTGTTGAATTTATTGTTATACATTGAAAACCATTCATATATACTGAACCATTCAAATATATGATGCCATATGTTGGTTGATTTTGATTAATTTTTTGAAGAAGATGCATGTATGATGAGTCTCTATTAAGGTATTTGCTAGCAAAAAAAATGCCTATTCAAAGACGAGGGCTGAATTTTTGCATAAATGCATTCACTCATCTCCATAGTTGGAGTAGTTCTCTCTGGAAAAAATAAATACCATGAATGGTCTAGGAAGATAAATCATACCCTGATTTTCAATGAGTTTTGGAAAGGTGTTTGTGAAGGGGAAGTTGGAAATCCTCCTGAATAGCCTATTTCTAAGAAATAACTTTCCATATGGGAGAACAAGAATAGCAAGGTTTATGCATTGGTTGCAACATCAATCAATGAAAAGGTGAGTAGTCATATTACACCTTATACAAATACTTTTGAAGCCTTAAAGAAATTAAAATAATTTGAAGGAATAATAATAGAGGTGGGGGCATACATTATCAAGGAGGAAGACCTTATCTTCATTGTATTTGATGAAACATTAATGGACATGATGCTTACACATGCAATCTCTCTTGGGACAGGATTAGATAGGAAAATAATGAAGAGAAAGGAAAATCACCAGATCAAGTGAAAGGCAAAGCACCCAAATCCACTAATTATGTTGTGGTCATTACAATATTGGAGTAACTGAAGACTTTTTTGATGCTTCACTTGCTTTGTGGAAAGATGCATGGTTTCTTGATTCGGGACAAACATGCCACATGAATTTAGAAGATATTTCTTTGAATAATTCATTGATAATGTTGATGGAGTAGTCTACTTTGCAGATAATTCAAAACTCAAGCCATTAGGGCATGGCACCATCAGGCTCAAATTACCTAGTCTCCGAGACTTTCTTCTACATGATGTTCTCTACCTCTTGGAGTTGAGGAGAAACTCGTTGTCCTTCGTTCATATATGCCAACAAGGACACTCCATCCACATGTTTGATGGAAAGATTGATGTCAGAAAAGCATCAAACGACTCACTTGCCATGACTGGGATAGAAGAGGAAATACTTTTGAACCTGCAAGGAACCTTTGTTTGTGCACAAAACTTTGCATACAGTGCTCAATTTGATGAAGGTATACCATTCAATATATTATGGCATGCTACATTTGGACAATTGAATTATGATAGTATGTGCTTATTGAAGAGAAATGGCATTACTAGTTTCCCAACCATTCGTAGGAAACCTAAGTAATGTGATGCTTGTATCTTAGGAAAAAACGACAAACAATCTTTTCGTGATTCTCATTCCAAAGCACATAGAAAGATTGAACTCATTCGTTCTAACTTGTGTGTCCCTATGCATATCCCTTCTCCAAATGGTAATAAATACATGATGAATTTTATTGGTGAATACACCATAATGTGTTGCGTATATCTATTGAAGAACCAATTTGAAGCTTTTGAAACTTTCAATAACTTTAATGCATGGATTGAAAATCATATACAATATCATACTGGATCTATTTATACTAATAATGGAAGAGAATGTACTTCAAATGAATTTGATAACAATCTTCACCAGCATGAGATCAAACATGTAACGTCACATGACCCCTCAAGTTACCATTAGAAGAATGGGGTAATTATTTATTTTTTTGTAAATTTTGCGTTAATAGTAACTTGAGGGGTCGGCTGGCATTATAGAGTGGTATCATAGCATCCAAGTTAAACACATGGACTGGATGGGCCTTTTCATAGGCATTTGATGATTTTGAAAATTGACTTATTCGTTGTTTAGGTGTTAAAATCTTATTTGAATTACTGATTATTGTTTTGCTAGTAAACGTGTTCTAGTGTGAACTGTTTGGTTGAAAACAACTTAGAGGCATAAGGAGAATAGCCATAAATATGATGTTTATTGTTAACTATGATGATAACTGGGTTGAATTATTGATGCATATGATTTGTAAATGTTTTTTCACACTAACATGGTTGTTTTATCATAGTAGAAAACCCCATGGAAGAACCACAAATGCAAGCTCATGGTCACGATTAATTGTTTATTTATTATTTTGAAATGTCTAACAATGTGTGTGGTTGACAACACATCATAAGCTTCATAAAGTATAGAAATCATAGCAATGAGGACTGAAATGGTTTAGTACGGTTTCGATCAATCATAGCATGGAAGTGATGGGGTTAGAGCTAATGAAGAAGAGAGATCGATTAACCAAGGGGGAGGAAATCACTCCCCGGACTAGATGGACACCCTGAGAAGCCTAAGGGATGAGGTGAGAATATTATAGGCCAATAATGAGAGGTTGGTAAGAGCGTAAGAAGGGAAAGTAGATATCAATGCAGTGATCCTGCAAAGTCACTATAATTGGTAGAGACAAAGGCAATCTAAGTTGAGGGCCAATCATAGACATAGGAAAATCCTTCATGATTCAAACGAAAAAACCAACAAAGTAGATGGTGTCAAGTCAAGAAAGAGACATAGATGAGGAAGTGAGGAAACTATAACTAGAGATGTACCTTTAAGCACTCCAAGGGGAGGAACTAGCACATGGGTGCATTATTCAAGCAAATCATGTAGTTCTGCTTCACTAAGGCACAATCACCATTCTCACCATTACCATCATCATCATTCAAGAAGTGAAGGAAAGGATCACATGCTTGAATAATTTAAGAAATCCAAGCCACCCACATTTGATGGGGATATGAAGAAAGTAGAGGATGTAGAAGCTTGGTTGCTGGGAATGAAGAGGTTTTTCATAATACATGATTATTCTGAGAATACGAAAGCTAGAGTTGCCACTTATAGCCTGAAGGGAAAAAGATATATATGGTGGGAGGATTTCAAGAACGTTGGAGGTATTGTTAAGAAATAATTGATTTGGGATGAGTTTGAAAAAATCTTTAGAAAAAATATTTGTCTGAATTTTATTCAAGAAGTTATATGAACTCAAATTGGGTCAATTAACCACTGTTGAGTATGTCAACAATTTTTTAGAAATATTGAGGTATGTGCCATATCTCAAGGATGAAAAAACTAAAAAATCAAAGATTCGTCTTCAGATTTCCTATGTCATTTAGGGATAAAATTGGGTTTTTGGTACCCCAAATCCCACAGGATACTATCAAGAAGCTAACACATTGCTATAAGAATCCAAAATGTAGGCCTGATATTAATAGTAATTTGTAAGCTAAAAGAAACATTGGACATAAGAAGAATTAGCCTAAGAAAATATAAAAAAGGAAAGAAGGTAAGCACCCAACTCATACATGACAGTTTCAACATAATGCCAATGTTTCTAAAAAGAAAAATGTGCAACAACCGGTGTTAGTACAACCCAAGTTCAAAGGTCGAGAATTGCTCAAGTATTGGACTTGTGGTGGGAACCATACGAGGAAAGGTTGTCCACATAAATAGGATGTTGAGCCAAAGATTTATAGTTCTCAAAAGGTGAGCAGGGTGGGAGAAGTATCTCAGTGTATGCCAAGGATTTATGAAGCAATGGGAAATCACTAAGCAAATCAACAAGCATCCATCATTGAGATGGAAGGTAAGTTACAAGAGCAAGTCATTTCTATTTTAATTGACCCATGTTCTCATTATATCTATGTCAGCCCAAAGCTTGTTGAGAAATGTGGGATGGACAAGGAGTTACATGAAGAACCTAGGTTGCTTCAATTGGAAATTGGGACAAAAAGAAAAATTAGTCATTGGGTAAAGAATTGTGCATTTCACCTCAGTGGAGTGGCCAAAAAACCCCACTTGAATGTGTTTCCACTAGGTGTGTATGACATATTATTGGGAATGGCTTGGATATACTTACACTGGACCAAGGTATATTTATATGAAAAGTAAATTGAATGCTTGGATGGGCAAGGAACAAAATGAGTGTTTCAAGGCATGGAAAATCTCATTTCAATGAGGTTAATTGTATAAATTTGATATAATTTCAACTTCTCAAGAAATGTGATCTAAAATCAAGAGACATAATTCTTCTCTACTGATCTGCAGAACGAAATTCACAATTTAGAACAAAATGAATAGACATGCAATAAGAAAAACCAAAAATACAAAGTGATTTCTAGGGAAACCCAACTAGGAAATACCCCTCAAGCCTCTTTGCATTAATCAGATGAATAGTGAATTTATTACAATTGCTAGCTTTAGCTCTGAGCTCAACCTAGAAAAGAATAATTTTTATTTCTTCTCTATGAAAAAATCTAGCCAACACTTAGCCAATTATTTCCTCACTGAGGCTCCTATTTCCTTTTGCAAATCCTTAGGAGATTAGCTCATATTCTTTAGGAATTTCCTCCAAATTGATTGTGGCATTCCCAAGGATTAATCATTGATTTCATGCAACACTTATACACACAAGACTATACTACAATTGATGTTACACTACCTTGTCATCTCCACTTCAACTGAGGAACTCAAATTCTTTACATGCACTAGCTATTTTTGGTTGATTGATCAGTTAACTAACAAATCGCTGAGTTAGATTGTTGTCCCACTGCAAAAATGACCTTCAATTGACTCTAACAAAAGTTAGTGGTTAGTTAGTTCAATACAACTGATAATAACTGAACTAGATTACTAAAATTTAGCAATCACACATGCATAATTGAACTCCATGTCATCTAACTTGAATTTACGAAGTTAACCGAGTGACAAGATCCATGTCACACTAGTTAAATTCCTCCATGTTATCCAATTGATGTGGAAATTCTGTTTACTCGATTTGAAGGCTAAATTCAAATTGAGCCTTTCTTACTACATTTTTTCAACACTCCCTCTTAGCAAGAAAGGGATTTTCCACCACCCCTATCATGCACCTATGGAATTCGAATTTTCATCTTGAGAATGACTCTGACAAGATGTCAGCATCTTTCTCCTCAATTGGAATGTATTTTACCAACATAATTCTCCTCTCGACACAGTCCTGCAAATGATGATACTAGATATCAATGTGCTTGGACCTGTCATGGAATATCAGATTCTTAAAGAGTTTAATGTAACTTTGATTATCCCAATATATCATTTTTAGATCCATCTCTTGACTCAATTGTCCCACAAGTATTTTCCTAATCCATATTGCCTTACATGCTACTTGACCTTCGACCATGTATTCAGTCTCTACTGAGTTGAGTGCCATAGACCTTTACTTCTTGTTGTACTAGGAAATAGTTGCAGACCCAAGATTGAAGATAGCACCTAATGTAATTTTCCTCTCAGATAGACTTCCTGCCTAATCTGCATCATTCAAGTCTTGCATCTTCACTCCCTCTATCGGTCAGTTGTGAGGAGTAGTAGTTTTCTCCAAAATTGACTTGAGGTCAGGCTACTCACATGTAAGGATTAAGGAGGAAGACATTCATAAAACTACTTTTAGGACAAGATATGGGCACTATGACTTCATAGTGGTACCTGTTGGGATTACTAATTCCCCTATGGCATTCATGTCCCTGATGAAGGATGTGTTATGTCCTTATTTTGACAAGTTTTTCATTGTATTTGTTGATGACATATTGGTGTATTCAAGGACCGAAGAAGAGCATAAGAAACAATTAGTTAGAATGTTACAAATATTGAGAGAGCACAAGCTCTATGCAAATATTAGCATGTGTGACTTCTTCTAGTCATAGATACATTATATGGGCTATATCGTCTCCAATGAAGGAATCTCATTTTTGACCTTGAAAAGATCAAATCCATAATGGAGTGGCCAACTCCAAAGAACATAGATGATGTTAGGTCATTCATACAACAGATTTATTTGTAATTTCTCCAATATAGGCCATCCCATTACATACTTGGAAAGGAAAGGAAAAATATTTGATTGGAATGCACAATGTGCAAAAATCTTTGAGCAATTAAAATAATTTCTCACCAAGGCACTAGTGCTGAGAATTGTATATCCTAATAGGGATTTTTTGTTATGTAGAGATGCCTACAAAGAGGGACTTGATGGAGTCTTAATGAAGGAAGTGAAAGTTGTGAGCTATGAGTCTAAAAGTTGGATGAACATGAGGTGAATTATGTGACACATTATTTAGAGTTGGCTACCATAATTCATGCCTTAAAAATGTGGAGGCATTTCCTCCTTGGCAGAAAATTTACTCTCATGACAGACCATAGTGGACCCAAATATTTTTTTGGACAATTAACGTTGAATGCTAGGCAAGCAAGATGTTTGGCCACACTCACTTAATTCGACTTTGAAATCAAGTACATACAAGGTAAAGAAAACAAGGTGGTTGATGATTTGAGAAAAAGAAATTAGTTAAATCACTTGGTAGTTGTAAGTTCTTATATGAGATAACTAATATAAAGAGTCAAAAATGTTGTACTGCAAGATCAAAAATATTAGCAAGTGAAAGAAAATTTGTTGTAAAGTGGTGAGGATTAAGAATATCACCTCACTGAGGATGAATTAATCAGGTTCAATTGTAGAATTTATGTGACTAATAGTGTGTTGATGGTGCTGGACATGCCAACATGTCAGCAGGTCTCCTCGGTAAGAAGTCTCAACTAGACCTCAGACTATTTGGAGTAGGAGTCCCAGTAGTGGGTAGAGTAGTTATGCCTTGACTACGATAGCATGCAAAGGTAAGCAATATATATTTGTTGAAAACAAGTGTGTAGCCTTGCAGGGAGTCAAGAGAGATGCATGGGGAGGTTCTAACACATAGAGGGGAAAAGGGAAGTGTGCCCCTTACAAGCCTGTAAGAGTATGCAAAATGAAAGGAACACATGATCTTAATGACATCATAAAATGGAAAGAAGAATAGTCGAAAATCCAAAGAGATGGGTTAAACAAACAACACGACTTCAACAAGATTCATATGATCGTATATGGAATAGTTCATACACAAATGCGTAAGTTAAACAACATATATTGCTAAAGTAACCAGAATAGTTGAACTACAATAACAACATATGCATGAAGATGTGTTGGATCTGTTATATTATATATAAAGTGAAATTTCCATCCATACATACAACCATGACAACCACTAGCCCCAATAGTGGAATGTTACAGTCAAGACCGCTTGCTCCTCCAAAGAGATGTACTCACTTTGCACCGTAGAGAAGACAAGGTTGGTCACAATACTCTTCAAGCCCTTCTTTAAGAAATGCATAGCAAAATCTTGGGCCCCAAAAGCGTTATCTATGAGTTATGAGGTTCTATTTATAATAAAGTGTGGGGTGACCCTTGAAATTCCCCTTTGTGACTCTTGGAGTACCCTCACGACTGTTCAACTTCATTACACATAACTCTTTACATTACTTATGACTGTTTGTATTCCGCTAATTACACTTGGAATTTCACTTTACATCATGTTTAAAAAAATAGTACATTTTCCACATATACCCATGTGGTATAAAAATATGCTTGAGTCAGCCAGACAAGACAACAGTAAGACTTAGACAGCTGCAGAAATACTAGCTCATCAACATCCTCTCTGTGATCCTCAGTGATGAACTGATGCCAAGCTTGGTAGTGCACAATAGTGTCTGCTTACTATTTGATGATGTCTTCCTAGAAAAAAACTCTTGCCTCCATCACTTCTGAGTATATTGATTTGGAACCTCTTTCCAACTCATCCTATAACATGATCATCTTAGCTCTGAGCAAGGCTAGACCAACAATATACATCCACATGTTATCCATGTTAACTTGCAAATTTGTGTTGGGGGCGACAAGAATCAGTTGATAAAAGTATGCATCAAGCTCCAGTCGGAGTTGGTTCTTCTCTTTGGCCTGAGTGAGTGTTTCAATTGACGAGGTGCAATACTTTCTCACCATGACATCCAAACTCCTAAAAAAACATGTGTACAAAGCCTCAACATTGGTGATGAGTGGCGAGAGTTCCAAATCAGACTCCAAATTTGTGCTTTCTCCAACTGTACATGCAGCTTCATCATCTTGTACAAGTGAAGCAAGTCTCCCTTGTACCCCATTGTCCATGTCTATACATGATCAATAGAGGCATGTATATCAATGAGTATCCTGTTATCTTGGTGTAGCACTCCTAATGACCACGTAGATGGAAAACTATGTTGTGCATGGTGATGAACCTATCATACAGTCTCCGCATCATCGTCTGAAGAGTTGATACTTCAGCAAGTATCATTTTCTTCATCTCTTGTTTGGAGGATTTTGTTGATTGTTCCCTTCTCTACCTAGCTGATTTATATTCCTTAGCCATGTGCTCATTTTCTGCTATCACGAACTTCACTCTTGAGCTCATGGCTTCAGTATAAGCCTTCATAGCATGGTCCAAGATAGCTAGATGTCTTCACACCTCTGACATAATCACTAATTCTTCAAAGTTCGTAGGTAATGCATGGAAATCTAAGATGTGTGTTATGCGTGCTTGTACAGGTTTGTTCGATGAATCCTCAAAGGTTATGTTGTACACATCTATACCGGTATCATCCTCAAGATGAATGGTATCGCCTTGTTCACTTGGGACTTTCTCTGCTAGGGGAGCTACTGAAGCCTATGGGGTGACCTTAGTTTATTTTGGCATGAGGTTAGTGTCTTCATTGAGTTCTATTTGTTCCATCTCCATGTCCATCTGTTCTACTATTGGTTCATCTTGCTGAGCAAGTTCTTGTTCATGTTGTTGCTCACCCTATTCCCCATTTGTTGGTGGATTTGAGTCTTCGCCCTGTATCATTCCATTTTCCACTGTCTCTGCACCTTGCACTTCCTCCTACTCATGTTCATGTTCCTATTCATGTTGTTCTTCCTTCTCTCTTCTGTTCAGGTCTTGTTTTTCATTGACATTCTACTCTACTTCCTGCAACCTCTTCCCTGTCTCTTCTAGTGTTTGTTGATCGCTCCTCTTCTGTGCTCTTCTCCTATGGCATTGTTTCCTCTTTGCTTCTATCTCCAAAGCTACTCTCTCAATAAGTATATCCTCTTTAGACTTGTAGCTTTGCTCCACCTCTACACTTTCGACAATCTCCCTCTTTCCTTTCTCTTACGTAGGTTTGTTGCTTTTTGTTGCTGCTTCTTGTGGTGTTGCTACCTTGAGTGCTACTAGACGCTCTACTATCATGTTGACTAATTCATTGAGCTTGGAGGAGCTATAGCAATACCTCCATGGGTCTTCCTTTGGTGAATGACATGTTCTGTGGATCCAAGGATAGTACACTCTTGCACAATGCTCCCTACATAAGTCATGTGGATCATACAGATTGAAACTCTTGGTGCCAAAATGAAGCTTCTTGAAGTCCTCAACCTTGACATCCACTTCTTTTAAAGTCCAGATCGCATACAACCCAACCCGCAAAGGAAGGATAGACCATGGTGCCTTCTTCTTCCTTTACAATCTAGCTGATAACCCTATTGAGATGTGGTATACAACCTCATGCATGACTTGCTTGTATATGGAAACCTTTGGCAATAAATACAGAGCATTCTCTGCATTGTACATCCCAATGATGGTGTAATTGGGTGAAGCGTACCTATCTGCAATGTTCAAGAGTGCCTCCATTGCTTCCTGGGACATGCAAGGAAGATCTTGCTCAAAGATCATCGCATACATAGGGGCAATGAAGTGGTCAAATAGTCTATCCATGACTCCTCGGTAGGTGCATTCTAAAAGAAACTTGCAATATACATTCACAGCATTCTCTGAAGGTGTCCATGCCCAACCCATGCTAGTAAATTGTTGATGGGCACAGATTGTATTGAGCACGTAGGCAATCATGAAGAATATTGCTTGTTGATCCTTGGGAAAGCTTTAGGCATTTGATACATGCACTTTTAGCTGAAGAGCCAACATGTTGGACCAGTTCAAATGTTTTCCTTTACTTCCAGTTGTTCCAACATAAAAACCCAACTATGCGGGAAGATTTCTGTACTCTCTTGGCCATAAAAGCAACATGCAAAGATGACCAATAATTGGTAAGCCTTCCTAAGTGTTTTTGTCTTGCATATTTAGTTGGGGGTCACCCCGAAATATGATTGCTCTCTTGCCCAATGCTTCATGATGTCTCTTGTGTTTGCACTAATGTTGGGAGGTTAGAATGGTGCATCCGTCCTGTTCACTGGTTGTTCCAAATGATACATTTGTTGATAATATTTCACCCTATAGGTACCAAGCTCTACTCCACTAGCACTGCACAGTATCATCATCTCGGGATCAGTGTGTGAGACAATCCAGTGGATCAAGTCTGTGCATGGGAAGGTGGGATACCTACATGCAACCTTGTACAATCCTGACTTATAAATATTGACATAGACCTATCAGTCCTCCAGATTCTCCTCAAAGATACTTATGAATATAGTGTTGATATCATACCATGTGATTTTGATACCTTTCTCAATGAACAAGTGTGTGTCTATATCAATGGGCAAGCTCATAGACAGATGTTAAACCACATCTCCAGTACTTCTTTCAACTGTGTCCTTTGATCCAGATCTCTTGGAGGCCATGCTACCTGTACTGTTGAGATGTTTCTCAACACCTGTTGTACCTAGAGACAGATAAGACACTCACAACAAGGCAATGTCAGCTAAACAACATAAATCAACTCAAGAATCAATCGAGTAACAAATTGGGTGACTATTGGGAAAGATCGCATAAAATTGACTCTAATTGGTTGGGAGACTATCAGCTGGAATTACACATTGCATAGTCTCAGCTACCAGTGACGCTCACTGTTGGTTGGAACTGTCAAGGGCGCAGTCTAGAGAGGCTCACTGCTTACTAGAAGTGGGCAATGCACAATGCAATAAAGCATATGTCTAGATGGAACTACGAATTGTGCAGTTCCAGTGGGAAGGATTGGGGCACTGCCTCCCAAGATTACATAGAGCATAGCTAGGAGCTAGTGTGGGTAGCCTCTGTGCAATTCCTAGAGGCAAGGCAAAGGCTTGACTATTAGGAATGCACAGTGCATGTTGGGAGAAGCAAGATCTTGGCCAAGGCAACCTAGATCTGCCCAAGGGAAACCTAAAAATGGGAAAGATTGAATGTGTGTGCAAATTTGGTGTAGATCCAAGTGAATGGACATGCATGCAATTCAAGCAAGTGCAAAAATAATTCAAATGGAAAAAAAATAAGCTCATGAAGAAAGTCATTGCAATGGAGAATGTTAATGCAGAAACGCATGCAACACTAAAGTAATGCTATGCGAAACTAGAAACGACACTTCTACAAGTTAAAACACATTGAAATGCCAGTGGTAATTCAAGAAAATAAGGAAAACAACATTCACAAAAGCCGAGAAATAAAAAGAGGGAAAAGACATGAAGAGCGAAACTTACCTGGAAAAGCTTCATTGACTATGTTGAAGGTTCCTTGATGCCTCGAGAATGCTAGAGCTCCAAGATCAAATGTGAAGAATGGGCTCTGGGTCATCGATTAAATATATTTGTTAAATGTAGGGTTTATGACACACATGCCATGAATATAGGAAAAAGTGACACCTAGTGGGAAGCTTCTAAAAACGACTTTGCATGTAACTCTCGTTGTTAAAAATAGATCCCTAAAATCTAGGGATGATTTTTTGCATTTTTCTTTTTCAGGAAAATGTGCCATGAATTAAAGGAAAAATTGTGTTGTTCTCGAACCTACTGGCACATGCAATAGACAATCACTAAGGGAAAATCTTTTGCATTGTTTCTGAGTTGAGTGGATTAGGTTGTCTATCAGTTATGTTTAGTTTCCTAGAGTAAGGCTATCTTCCTATTGGGTCAGCATATCTTTGATACTCAACTCACTGTCGGGTGCATCTACACAATTATTCATAGCAAGGCTAGATTTTCTTCTCTCCACATTTTCTTAGAGCAAGGCAGCTGGCCTGCTCTGTGGAATTTTCCAAAGCAAGGTTGTTAGCCTACTTTGTGCAATTTTTAAGTGCAGGGTAGCTGCTGGGCTACTCTGCGCAATTCCTAAGGGGAAGACAGACTGCCTTCTAAGATTGAACAGTTTTCCCAGACAACAAAAAGACTGAATGTGAACCAAGTGTTGGGTCAGCTTGTGGTTAATTGACAGAACAAGGCAGTGAACATAACCTATTAAGAGACAGATAAAATAAAATAAACACAAGTACCTGATTAGTGCAAGATAACTGCTAATATTTATAGGAGGGAGGCTCCAAAACAAATAGAAGGCAACATTTTGGAGGGTGGTTGTATCTACTACAATATTGGTGACACACTGGTAGAACTCCAGCTCTCTGTATGGACCTTGTTTGTTAAAAGTGAGTCTAACTCCTCTGAAAGTATTGTTCGATTCTTTGATTGTCATGGATTCAGCACTAGCTTGAGTTAAGTATAAAGTCCATACCATTCTCTGGATCAGTAAGCAGACATAGAAAGGAAATTCAAATGAGTTGTTTCGATTAGGGATGAGGGGTATATTGGTGCACAAGTAATATAAATGTCAGAGTCTTAGTTTCATCTCTGGTGTTGCTCCACTGCCAATGGGCCTGGAAAGTAACCTATCGGAGTCACGCATGAATATAAGCATCGTTCCACTACTAGTGAGCCTGGTCAGTACCCCGATGGAGTTACTTTCATCACCTCTCTGCGTAGGAATCCTTTCTCTTCTTTTGCCTTATTTATTATTTTATTTTTCATTTTTTTTCATTTTTCAAAGAACTGTGCATAGGCACTTATTTATTTCAAAGGCGGAAGAGGGATAATGAATTATTGAGAGCAGAAGAGGTTTTCCCTTCAGAGAAGTATGTTATATATACCTTTGAAAATAATTGTTAAGGTTTCCCCCCTCATCTTACTCTACTTGAATGAGTTAACAAGGATTAACCCAAAATAATCGATTAGAGTAGGTGGTACTAGTTAAAAGTGCAAGCGTTGTATTTTCACCAAGACCCACTCTGAACAGAACATATTTTTCATCAAGGTATCATATAGTAAAGGCAGCAAGCTCTTCATATAGAGAGAGGAAAACATATAACCAAGTGTTGATATTTGTACAGTTCCTCTTGTACTTCACCTTGCTTGACTCGAGAGCCACACACAATTTCATGCGAAACTAAAACTATGGGTACATAAAAAATCAAACAAAATAAACAAGCAAAGAGTAGAAGTGAAGTGAAAGAAAAGAAATCAAACAAGAAAGACAAACAAACAAAACATGCAAACAAACAAAACAAGAAATACAAAACTACCCCTACTCCTAAGCTAAACAGTTCATGGGCCTGCTCACTTGAAGTTATATTTCCAATGTAGCCACCGGTGCACTGGTTGAACCATGTTGGTGAAGGCTTGGTTGACTATGACAAACAAGAAAAAATCTAAAACAAATACAACTTATGGTTAGCAAGATTTCTCGTTGTGTATGATTTCTCCAATGTATGAGCGATGGGATCATGTGGTTCTGGTGGAGGATGAGAAATCTGTGAATTAGATTGATATTCAATGTAAATAAGGGAGTGATGAGGAGCCTTGGGTGTTTGAACATATTTCTTATTAGGATTGGAATTGACCTCAAGATAATGAAAGCCTGACATAACCATCATCTCGAGCTAAAGTGCCTTGAAAACCTGTGGGGTTTCCACTTCATCAACAGGTAGATCATCAAAGACGAGTGGCTTAGAAATATCAACAATGAATGAATCAACATCGTGATAGAATGAAGGAGTAAAGAGATCATGACAACCACGACCATAAAATTCGATATGTTCATCGACATCCTCATGATTTGATGAATCATATAGAGGGGTTGACGAGAAACAATAATTTCATCCTCTGCATTTCTGGAAATGACATATGAAATATTAAGTGGATTTACATGGAAATATTTTCCCTCTCTACTATGGAATGACAGACTAACATCTGGTGTGTTCTGCAAATGATCAATAGTAGATGTATCTGGGAATTATTCTCACATGGAAAATTAAAAATGGTAGAATCACCAAAGGTGTTAGGAAAAGGAGATGCGGTGTAGACAGAAGGAGGTCATCCTTCACCACAGTTTCTTCTTCAAATTGCCACACATACTCATCATAAATGATAGTGCAGGTTGGCTTCTCAACACCAAATTCATCAACAACTTGATCCTTGTGAACAACAAGTGTGGAGTTAGGAACAGGATAACATGACACGGTACAATCCGGAGGATCAACATAAAATGGGGATGGAGGTTGATGAAACAAGTCCACATGAAAACCAACAAACTTTCAAGCCAAATATGGATATATATCAAGAGTAAGTTGGGTGGGAGGATGTGACAGTTCAACAAATGGGTGTGCACATTCTCCCACCTCGCACTATAGAGATATAGCTCTTTGATGAGATGAGGATGGAGAGTCACTTGTGACAATGACCTTGTCCATCTTAGATTGGCAGTTCTAACGCATAGGTATGATGGGAGGGGTTTGAATGATTCTAACACATGTGGATTTTTAGATGTGTGAATAAGATAATTAAATCTTTCAAGAATAAATTTCCAATCAATTTCACCCTCTAGGAATTGGAATTCGAGATTATGGATGCATTCCCAAAATTGCAACAAGGATTCATCGAGAGCTTTTCATCATTCCAGAATTTTTTTGTTAAGTGCTTTACGGTCAAAATAATGGAAAGCAACGTCCACCTCTACAAGGAACTGATTAAGAGAGTGAATAGATTAATCGGGCAGTGTGACACACCATTGCAATGGATAGCCTCAAAACGTGAATCAAAACAACAGGAATGTCATGTAATCTTACAGATTTCATACCTGTGACAAAGACTGGCAAAGACAACCCTGTGTCTAAGCCAAGTTGTTCTTCCTTCACCTTCATATATGTTTTGTGACAAGTCATTCCAGAGATCCCCCAAGACTTCAAACTCATTTCCATAAGACATACATCTTGGAGGAAAAATTATACAGTTAGTCATGATATATGTGGAAAGATTCAAAACAGACTTTGAGGACTCAGCCTGTCATCTAACCCTCCTTCTAGCACCAGAAATGTTGATGGTGTTGGAAATGCCAACATGTCAGGGGATCCCCTAGTAAGAAGTCCCAGTTAGACCTCAGACCATTTGGAGTAAGAATCCCAACAACGGGTAGTAAAGT
The DNA here is from genome assembly GCA_000404065.3 of Pinus taeda. Taxonomy (NCBI): domain Eukaryota; kingdom Viridiplantae; phylum Streptophyta; class Pinopsida; order Pinales; family Pinaceae; genus Pinus; species Pinus taeda. Next base: position 135,608 of record APFE031253307.1, on the reverse strand, counting down.
TATGCCTTGACTATGATAACACGTAGGGGTAAGAAAGATATATTTGTCGAAAGCAAGTATGTAACCTTGCACCGATTCAAGAGAGATACATGGGGAGTTTCTAACACATGGAGCAGAGAAGGGAATTGTGCTCCTTAGAAGCCTGTAATAGTACGAAGCTTGAAAGTAACACACGAGCTTAATGACATCACAAGCTGGAAAGTAGAATAGTTGACAACCAAAGTGATGGGTTAAACCAACATCACGAATTCAAAAAGATTCATACAATCATACATGAAATAGTTCATACACAAATGTGTAAGTTAAACAACATACATTGTTAAAGTAACCAGAATAGTTGAACTAAAATAACAAGATATGCATGAAGATGTTTTGGCTTTGTTATATTATATATAAAGTGAAAGTTCCATATATACATACAACAATGATAGCCACTAGCCCCAATAGTGGAACGTTACAGTCAACACCACCTGCTCCTCCAAAGAGATGTACTTGCTCTGCATTGTGGAGAATCCAAGGCTTGTCACAATACTCTCCAAACCATTCTCTAAGAAATTCCTAGCAAAATCTTGGCTCCCAAAAGCATTTTCTATGAGTTATTAGGTTATATTTATAAAAAAGGGTGGGGTGACCCTTGACATTCCCCTTTGTGACTCTTGGACTACCCTCATGACTCTTCAACTTCATTACACATAACCCTTTACATTACCTATGACTGTTTGTATTCCACTAATGACACTTGGAATTTCACATTGCATCATGTTTATAAAAATAATACATTTTCCACATATACCCATGTGGGAAAAAAATAGGCTTCAGTCAGCTAGACAAGATAGCAATAAGACTTAGATGGCTGCGGAAAGACCAGCTCATCAACATCCTCTCCACGATCCTCGATGACAAACTGATGCCAACCTTGGTAGTGCACAACAGTGTCCACATACTCTTTGATGATGCCTTCCTCAAAACGAAATATTGCCTCCATTTCTTCTGGGTATACTAATTTGGAATCTTTGTCCAACTTGACTTGTAAAATGCACAGCTTAGTCCTGAGCAAGTTTGGACCGTTAATGTACATCCACAGGTTATCTGTGCAGACTTGCAAATCTATGCTAGTGGCCATGAGCATCAACTGATCAAAGTACGTGTCAAGCTCTAGTCAAATTTGGTTCTTATATTTGGCCTTGATGAGAATTCCAATTGATGGGGTGTCATACTTTCTCACCACGACATCAAAACTCCTAAACAACTATGCATACAAAGCCTCAACATTGGTTATGAGCGATAGGAGTTCCTGATATTTCTGGATTAGACTCCGAATGCGTACTTTGTCTAACTCTACCTATGGCTTCATCATCTTGTGCAAGTGGAGTAGGGATCCTTTTTACCTCATTGTCCATGTATGTACATGATCAACAATGACGTGTATATCTATGAGTGTTCACGTTATCTTTATGTAGCACTCCTGACGACCATGTAGATGGACAACTACCTTGTGCATGGTGATGAAACTATCATACAGTCTCTACATGACTGTCTCAAGAGTGAATACTTTAGCAAGTATCACTTTCTTCATCTCTACTTTGGCGGATCTTGTTGATTATTCCCCTCTCTACTTGGTAGATTGCAATTCCTTAGGCATGCACTCATTTTCTTCTATCAAGAACTTCACACTTGAGCTCATGGCTTCGACATAAGCCTTTGTAGCATGGGCCAAGGAGGTTGGATGTCTTTGAAAATATGATAGAATCACCCATTCCTCAAAGTGCGCAAGTGATGCATGCTCATCCGAGATGTGTTCTCTGCATTCCTGTACAACTCTATGTTGTGACTCATCAAAGGTTATGTTCTACACATCTGTTCCAAGATCATCCTCAAGGACAATGGTATCCCCTTGTTCACTTTGGAATTGCTATGTTACTAGAGTTGGTGAAGCCTATCGGGTGACCTTAATTTATTTTGGCATGAGGTCAGTGTCCTGATCATGTTCTGACTGTTCCATCTCTATGTCCATCTGTTCTACTATTAGTTCATCATTTTGAGAAAGTTCCTATTCCTGTGGTTGCTCACCCTATTCCTCATCTGCTGGTGGATTTGAGTCTTCAAACTGTATCGGCGTAGTTTTTGTTGTGTGTGCACCTTTCACGTCCTCCTATTCTTATTCCTATTTTGTTCCTAATGCATTTCCTTCTCTCTTTTGTACAACTCTTGTTCTTCTTTGAGCTTCTACTATACTTCCTGCAACTCCTTCTCTTGCTCTTCCAGACTTTGTTGATCCCTCCTCTTCTGTGATCTTCTCCTATCGCACTATCGCCTCTTTGCTTCTATCTCCAAAGCTACTCTCTCAACAAGTGGATCTTCTTTAAAGTTGTATATTTTCTTAGCCTTTGCGCTTTCAGGAATCTTCATCTTACCTTTGTCTTGTGAAGTTTTGTTGCTACTCCTTGCGGTTCAGGTGGATTTAGTGACACTAGCCACTCTATTGTCATGATGGCCAGTTCATTGAGCCTGGAGGAGTTATGGCAATACCTCCATGGGTCTTCCTTTGGCCAATTACACACCTCATGGAAACAATGATAGTACACTAGTACACTCTCACATAGTGGTCCTTGCATAAGCCATGTGGATCGTGAGGATTGAAAATCTTGGTGCCGGAATGAAACTTCTTTGGTCCTCAACCTCGTTACCTACTTCTTTCAAACTCTAGATCGTTACATACTTCTTTCAAACTCTAGATCGTGTACAACCCAATCTACAAAGGAAAGATAGGCCATGGTGCCTTCTTCTTCTTGTTCAATCCAACTGCTAACCTTGTCGAGATGTGGTATGTAACCTCCTACATGACCAGCCTGTCTCTGGCAAACTTCGGCAACAAATGTGGAGACCTCACTATGTTGTACATCCTAATGAAGGTGCCATTGGGTGAGGCATACCAATCTGCATTGTTCAACAATGCCTCCATTACTGCCTGAGACATGCAAGGTGGATCTTGTTCAAAGATCATTATGTACAAAGGGGCAATGGAGTAGTCAGATAGTCTAGCCATGACTCCTTGGTAGTTTCATTCTAAAAGAAACTTGCAATATATGTTCACAACATTCTTTGAAGGTTTCCATGCCCAACCCATGCTAGGAAACGATTGAAAGGCATAGATTGGCTCGAGCATGTAAGAGGTCATGAAGAATCCTGCCTTTTAATCCATGGGCAGACTACAAGCATTTGATACATTCACTTTCGATTGAAGAAACAACATGTTAGACCAGTTGAAAGGCTTTCCTTCACTTCCTAGTTGATCCAGCATAACAACCCACCCCTGCGGGAAGGTTTCTCTACTCTCTTGGCAATAAAAGCGACATGCAAAGATGACTAAGAATTGGTAAACCTTCCTAAGTTTTTTTGTCTTGTATATCTAGTTATGTGTCATTCTAAACATTGATGAGTCCCTTATCCAATGCTTCAAGATGTCCTTTATGTTCACGTTATTCTTGGGAGTGTAGAGGGCTACATCCATCCTATTCACTAGCTACGAAAAATGATACATTTATTGATACTCTTCCTCCCTAAAGGTAGCAAGCTCTACTCCACTGACACTGCTCAGTATCATCGTCTTAGGGCCAATGTATGAGACAATCCAATGGATCATGTCTATGCACGAGAACGTGGGATATCTGTATGAAACCTTGTATAATATCGACTTACGAATATTGACATAGACTTGTCGATCCTTCAGATTCTCCTCAAATCTACTTATGAATATAGTTTTGATGTCTTGCTATGTGATCTTGATGTCTTTATTAATGAACATGTGTGTGTTTGTGTAAACGGGCAAGCTCATAGACACATGCTCAACCACATCTCCATGTTGGGTTGTGTTATATTCTTTCCACATAGTTAACAGGGGGTTTGAGGGGTACCCGTAACCCCACTTTATAGGGTCCGGGGTAGCTCCCCAGAAAATTTTGGTTTTGGACCCTATGTTAGGTTAGGCGGACCCACCTATGGTTTTGTGCATGATTTTTGCACATGTTTTTTGGACGCGATGGTTTTCAGTCCATGGTATTGGATGCAATGGTTTTTTGGTCCATGGTATTGGACGTGATGGTTTTCGGTCCATGGTATTGGATGCTTCGGCATGTATAAATATGTATTGTAACATTGAAAGGAATATAATAATGAAAAATCAAGCTGGTAGTCTCGGTTTTGGGATCCAGTGGGAAATCTCTGTGTATATGTGTTTTATGTGTTATGCTCTTGCATTTTTATTTTTCCTGTGATTTAAGAATTCGTATGCAGGTAATTTCTATACGGGGTTAAAACCTACAAGAGTGCCCATTTCATACCTGTTAAGACTACATATCAGGGACTAGGAATAGCCAGAGTTTATATTAATGAGATTATGAGATTGCATGGAGTGCCTAGGAAGATCATATATGATAAGGGAGCAGTGTTTACAGGAAGATTTTGGACTAGTTTCCAAGAAGCGTTGGGAACCCAATTGAACTTCAGCACTGCTTATCACCCGGAGGCAGATGGGCAGATAAAGAGGACTAATCAAATCCTTGAAGACATGCTTCAGATGTATGTGATGAACCAACAAAAGAGATGGGAGGATTTCTTACCCCTCATGGAATTTGCTTACAGTAATAGTTATTAGAGTTGCATCAAGATTGCGCCAATTGAGTTCTTATATGGAAGACCTTGCAAAACACCTCTCAGTAGGGACCATCTAGAGAACCGAGTATTAACAAGACCAGAAGTAGTGCAAGATATGGAAGAACAAATGACTATGATTAGGGAGAGGCTAAAGGAAGTGTGAGATCAACAAAAGAGCTATAATTGATGCTCATCGGGTAGATCAAAGTTATGAATTGGGAGATGGGGTGTTCCTGAGAGTAAGGCCCCAAAATAAGCTCTATAAGAATTTGGAATGGGAGAAAAAAAAAATTGTCTCCATGTTTTGTGGGACCTTTTGAAATCTTAGAAAGGAAAGGGTTGGGGGCATATAGGCTTGCCTTACCTCCATCTTCAGCACTTATGCATGATGTGTTTCATATTTATGTTTTGTGTCATTATATTTCAGATCCTTCGCATGTTATTGACTTTGGTCATTTGCAGGCTTCGGTCAAGGGAACAGTAATGGCCGAACCAGTTTGCATACTGAACCAGCAAACTTTGTAGATTAGATGATGGTTAGTGGACCAAGTTAAGGTCGAGTGGGAAAATTATAGTCCTAGTCTAGCTACTTGGGAGGACATCGAGGAGATGCGTCACCATTTTCCTTACCTATTCCAAGGACTTCGAGACGAAGTCTATTATTAAGAGGGGATGTATGTAGTGCCCCGCTCTAGTTGACTGACACTGATATGAGATTAACATTTATTTAGCCCTGAGGCCCACACTTTATTATTTGAGGAACTCAAGTTGAGGATCTGGACACATGACTCGATTATTATTGGTTGTGATATTAGTGTTCGTGATGTTTATGTATGATCTCCATTGATATTATGATGAAGATATCATTAATGGTTATGCATGTTCTCTATTGATACTATGATGATTGTGGCATAAATAGTTATGTTTGTTATCTATTTGATGTTATGTTTCCATTGATGTTTTTGATGATGATAGCCATGAGGGATGTGTCCCCTATGTTACCTACTCCTTTAGTTCAGATTTACAATGGACAATGATGTGAATGACCAGGAATTGTTAATGATGCTATTATGATAATGACTAACATTGAGAAACCTTGTTACTGATGATTATTGGTTATGGCAGGAAACCATCAAAGGCACTAGTATATGACATGTCGATGACACCTGGTTTGATGAAAATTCATATTATTTTATCTTTTAAAGTCTAAGTCGATCTTGAAATCTGCCATATATGTTTAACTATATTTTGATGATATGTTAATGGTTGCAGGCACATATTAGTTGCTTGACCGAATGACTCACATATGGGTGATGGGGTTGTACAGCTGGATGGAACTACATGGGAGGGGTGAGACAGAGTCCCTGATCTCACCCACTAGCCCTCCCACCATGACTTGGGCTGGAAGGGTTAAAACACCTTCGCTTTGAAGATCACGATGCCATGAGGGCAGGTCCCAAAGTTGGGTCGCTCATGAGGAGTTTACTGGGAAGCACACATTAAGGTGGATTCCTTGATCCCCGATACCATTAGTCTCACTATAGTAGGCAACATAAGAGATGATAGTGGTCTATGACGTTGCACTATACTTTCCCCTCGTAGTCACTGGATGCTTGAAGGGCAAGTGGTGTGGCACCCATGGAACTTCAGGGGAAATTCTTGAAGGGCACGACCAACTTGGCACCCTTGGCATCACAAATAAACTATTAGCTGTGGCACCCTTGGAACTTCTAGGGAAGTTCTTGAAGGGTACAACCAAACTCGACACACTTGGAATCATTAAAAATAAATAATAATAAGTAAATATAAGTAAGGAATGAAAACTAGGTAAATTTACATTAAGGGTAAATGATTATTAGAAACCAAGGTAATTAAATCAAAAATAAAACTTGGAAGAAGGAGGATCATAGGAAGAAATAAAATAGAGTACCTTAAAAAGTCTACCCTTCCCATGTTGGAAAATACTAGGTAGATTAGGTGGTTTAATTAGGTAAAAGGGGAAAGACGAACATAATTGTAATGATAAAGATTAATCCTAAACTAATTAAACCTAATTAAGAAAAGAGGAAGGTGAATTAAAATAAGAATAATCAATTAAATTTAGAGAAATGTAGAGAAGCTCCTTGTGGTATCAACCAACATAAGAATATCCATCTAAGAGATAACCCGAGTTAAATTAGGGAGTAGATTGGGGATAAAATCTTGACTCATTAATTGACCTCAAGTAATAAACACAATTTAAGGAATAAAAGGGGGGGAATAAAGAGACAACTAGGAGAAGAAATAGGAATCTTGTGAGGTGAGGAGAATATTAGTTTTAAATAAAAGGTTAAGTAAATAATTTTGGGTGACCCTTGATGAGAGAGTGACACATGTGTAGGTGAATAATCAAACTATTAAATTAAAAAAAATATATAATTATGCATGACATGCCAAGTGTCATCTATGAGGACTCTTATAAAAGAAGGGGCAAGCCATGGGAGAGGGGACTTTTTGGAAACTCTATTGTTGGATGGATGATATGATGTCAGAGCAGTGATTACGAAGCTATAGTGAGTTTGGTGAGGTAGAGAATTTTTAGAGAGGGGACTCTTGAGCCAAGGTGTGCTCTCCTCTGCTAGCTAGAGTTTTCCTTCATTGTACAACCCCATTGCAGCTCGGGGGTCTGCGGGGAAGAAGAGTACCCAAGGAGTAGTCTGGGAGGTTAACCGGTGGGTCTTCGCATTCGGATTAAGTGCGTCATCATTCACTCGCAGAAGTGACCAACAACAAGGGAATACCAGTAACAACAGAGCAAGCAGAGTCTCGCCTTTTGGTGAACGGTACATATGTGTTACAATATTATTTGTATGATTTCTTTATGGCCTTAGTTAAATATATGTAAATTTTATAATATGTTTAGTGAATTAAAATTTAGGGATGTGCTAGACAGTGCTGAATAAATTTGAATCCCCAATGTTGTTCTCTCCTAGTTGTATTTTATTGTGATTTATTTTGAAAAGTAAAAAAAAAAAAATTATATAGTAAAGGCACGGTCCTTACACAAGCTATTGTAAAAAGGAGCTATCATATGTTAGTATTTATTCATGTCCATAAGCACAAAAACAAGAAGGCAAACCTCCTCGTGAATGAGGGGATCCATATAGCAAAACAAAACCTTAAAGTGGATAGGGTTCTAAGCTTGACCCCAGTTACTTAAGCATGCCTAGAAAACATGTTTTGAATGTCCTTTTTAGTTGGAATTTTATGGAGTATCTTCAAGCTAGCATTTTTAGAACACTATAATGCCCCTGTTCCTACTCCAGGGCACAATTTTGGATGACAATTTAAAATTTTGTTACTTATTACATTGTTAATCAGTCTAGACCGACAACAAATACTTTTAAAGGTTATACAACTATGCCCTCCAACAAATTTTATATGAGATATAAATATATTTTCTGTCTGGGTTAAGAAAAAAAACCCATAATTACCTAATTTTTACTAACATTCGAGTTTGCTTGATCTATGTGGATATCGGTGGCCACCCATCTCTTCCACTTATTCAATGGTTCTTTATCTTGTTGGCCTTTTTTCCATGGTTTTTGGGTCTGAAACTTGCAAGGCTGTTTTGAGTCCCTAAACAATGTTTTTTGGTAGTTTAGAGGGGCCAAGGAAAAACATGTAGTCCTCATATAGTTATTTCCAACGAGCCATTATGCACCTTAAATGGAGATTGTATGCAAAAGTTGTGGCCCCAAAAAGTCGATGTATCAATTAACCACCTTGGGACCTACAAGTTTGGTTCTTCACCTTCTAGGATTAGGGTTTTGTACCTATAGGGTTCTTTCTTTATGTTAAAGGTTATTCTTTTAACCTCTTGTGATAACATTTGCAAATGTTTTTAGTTACCATCTCTCTTTCTTTAAATATAACTACCACTATTCTAACCAACTTGTGTTCTATAGTATTTTGCTATTTTATTTATTAATAGAATTTTGGTTTTCACTATATTATTGTGCTCTATGTTATATTTGTGTGTGTTTCATTTCATTTCCTACCTTTCATTTCATTCCTCGTACGACATGAACCAGTGGTATCAATGCAATCTGCTCCTTGTCATTTCTTAGTGCATCTCCCTAATGAGTTCAGGGTACAAAGGGTTGGGTCTCAAGCTAACCTCATTTGAGAACGATTCCCTTAGCTAATCCAAGCAACATCCCATGGAAAAAGAAATGAGAGATGTTGAAGAAAGAGATCATATAAGGTTTCCCCTTGAGGAAGCATTTTCACGACAAAGGGATGAGACCATGGACAATTTTTCCTAGATCCTTCAATGACTTCCAACAACGTCGAGGCATCTTCAACCAATAACAATTTGGAGGTTTGAAACCTTTCAAGGTGCAAGTTAAATTTAATATCCCCTTATTTGTGTTAATTTGGAATCTTAATGACAAATTCAAACCACGAAATTCGATTCCTTTTTTCGAGAGGACCAATTTTGACTATTGAAGTGTTCAATTTGGACAAGGGAAAGTGTATCTTTGAAATAAAGCCCACATGTGCATATTTGATCAGGTCAACCCTAAATCAAATTGGACATCCTTGGAAGGCTATAAATACAAGTGGCCTCAACCTCATTTGGATATCATCATGGAGGATTCTTCTATTCTCTTCTTTGGTTTGGCTTGCATAGGTCTGAGGCAAGTTCACAGAGATTGGTTGGTACAAGTTCGAAATTGTAGGGTCCAGAGCTCGCATCTCTGTTTTTAGGGTTTTGGGTCTTAGTTGCAGGCATGTCACAGAAACATTTAAACTCCATTTGTAGGCATGTCATGGAGAAATTTCAACCGAATCCTTTCAGTCGCATGCATGACACATATTCCCTTGCAATTGGAACCTAAAGGTTGGATTTTTTAGTTGACCGAAGATTTTGTCAGTTGACCGCAGAGTTCAATAGTTGACCTTAGTCAGTAACAGTTGATCACAGGGTTCTGAATCAGGGTTTTGGATTATTGGAATTGTTGGATTCATCTCATGGATGTTGTCTGATTTATCTTGCTAGATAGTTTTATGATGAAATATATGGATCATTGCACTCTATTTTGTTGGATCATTCAATGACAATCTAATAAGAAGAAGAATTTGAAAGGGTTTTCCCCGTAGTGGGTTTTGCCCTAATCTCCGACTAATCCTGGTTTCTCTATGTGTGAATGTTTTTCTTCAACTATTACTTTATGTTCCGCTGCATTCATGACGATGTTGTTCTTTCTACATAATTTCATACACTGTTGAATATCATTGTAAATCTGAATAATATTATGATCTTATGGGGTGAATTTTATATGTAAATGATGAAATGCAATTATCAAAGTAAATAACAATATAGCCGTAAGAAAAATTAACATGGTATCATAGTTGGGTTGAAGAAAAGTCATCGAAGATCACCCCTATGTTAAAGGTTATTCTTTCAACCTCTTGTGATAGCATTTGCAAATATGTTTAATTACCACCTCTCCCTCTTTAAAGATAGCTACCACCATTCTAGCCAACTTGTGTTCTATAGTATTTTGCTATTTTATTTATCAATAGAAGTTTGGTTTTCACTATATTAATGTGCTCTCTGTTATACTTAGGTGTGTGTATGTGTGTGCTTCATTTCCTACCTTTCATTTCATTCCTTGCACAACATGAGTTAGTGGTATCAATGCAATCCGCTCCTTATCATTTCTTGGTGCATCTCCTAATGAGTTCAAGGTACAAAGAGTTGGGTCTCGAGCTAGCTTCATTTGGGAATAATTTCTCTTGCTAATCCAAGTAGCCTCCCATGGAAAAAGAAATGAGAGATGATGAAGCAAGAGATCATATAAGGTTTCTTCTTGAGGAAGCATTCGCACAATAAATGGATGAGCTAATGGACAATTTCTCCTAGATCCTTCAATGACTTCCAATAGTATCAAGGCACCTTCAACCAACAACAATTTCGAAGGTGTGACACCCTTCAAGATACAAGTTAACTTTAAATATCCCATTATTTGAATACCAAATAAATATAGAAATTTTAGATAAATGGTTAAATCTATTAGAGGATTATTTATCTATATAAATCCTTTCCAACAATGAAAATATCTTCTTTGCAGCCATGAAATCCCTTACCCGTGTCAAATATTGGTGAGAATGTTACTACGAGAAACACAATGAAGATGAGTCTACAATATTCAAAGTGGGACCCACACGGGAAGCTTTTATTGATACCCATAAGGAGGAATTCCACCCTATAGGGAACTACAATAAGCAATACACAATATGGATAACCTTGCAGTAGGAGAGAGACCAGATAGTATCAAAGTACACCAATATTTTAGATACCTTGTGCTCAAATTTCAGAATTAGAGACTTCGAGCAGCACCTATTTTTGAAGTTTCATAGTGGTCTACATGAGTGCATCCAAACGAAGATTGATTTCTCAGACATCTCCTCACTGAGATTTGTTTATAAATATATTGTCACAATTGAGCAAAATTCAAGCAGAGGAGTAAGTGAGAGTTTGAGTCTGCAAATCCACTACAATAGAAACCTAGAAAATGTGGTCCAAACATGTATAACAAGGGATAAATAAAGGAGATCCAACCTTAAGACAACCAACCCAATTTGCAAGTAAAGAAGGGTAATGGGAAGTCAAAAAAATAGACTAGAAAGTGGTATGACGTCCACAAAATCCCCTTGCACAACACTAATGAATTCCACTTGAAATAATCATTGCTGGCGGAGCATAAAGAAAAATAAATGGAATATAGCTTTAATTTAGAGAACTAGATAGATGAAAGGAGGTCATTGATGCAAAACCTAGTGTTACCATCACAACTGCAAAGGTCTAACCAAAAGGTCTACAGGAGCTTGAAGAGGGGGAGGGCCTCTTCCATTCATAAATGTGGGTGAAAGGGACCCCAATACATTTGGTTGCTAATAGTGGGAGCAAAAAGAACCTAATCTTAGTAGAAGTCATCTAGAGATTGAAGCTACTAGCAATGCCATAACCCCAATCATATGCCATTATTTGGTTGAGTCATGGATTTGACACTTGTGTTAGCCAACAATGCCACCTATCTTATGACATCAATCCCTTCAAAAAATATGTATTTTTTTGAAATGACACAATGTTCATGAGTCTCGTATCTATAGTGTCATTGTTACTCTAGAAGGTTAGCTCTCCAGGGTACCAAAGGTAGTTTCAACTACCACAATTCCATTGATCTTAACAACATAATGTTGAAAGGTAATCCCTTAGATTGCAAAATTTTTCCTCCTCATGGTTCAATCAAAAGGTGAAAGGAAGGTCATTACACCCACCATAGCCTCATTAAGGGGCCTCTCTACACAACATAAGCAGATGGACAAGATTGTAGAGACTTGATATGTTCACTTCACCTATGGGGATGCCTCTAACTATCAATTCAAACACTTAATTGACTTGATCCCTGGTGCTCCTTTTCCAATGGACCAATATATATACCCTCTCTCTTGAGTAATGAGGAAATAAAACATTACATTCATGATTTCATCCAAAAGGGTGACATTCAACTCAGCTCCTCACCTTGCGAGAGTCCATTTGTGTTGGTGCAAAAGAAGGATGGGACATAGAGACTATGTATTGATTATAGAGCCCTCAACAAAATCACTATCAAGAACAGATACCCGATCCTGTGAACTGGCGATCTTCTTGATCAATTTAAGGGTGTCAAGTTATTTAGTAAGATTGATTTGATGTTAGGCTACTAGCAGGTTCAAATTGAACAAATCGATGAATGAAAGACAACCTTAAAATCCAAAGAAGGCCTTTTTGAGTGGTTGGTCATGTCCTTTGGCTTGACAAATGCTCCAACAACATCCATGAGGAAGATGGATGATATCACGTAACCATTCACAAACTCTTTTGTGGTTGTATATTTGGATGAAATCCTCATCTTTAGTAGAACCTAGGAAGAACAATTGCAACACATTCAACAAGTCTTAAGCACTGTGTGACAACACAAGTTATATGTTAATATAGAGAAATATGCTCATTTGGCATGAAAATAATTCAAAATATGGGATATATTGTTGATGAAAATGGGGTGCATGTGGACCCAACTAAGATCCAAGTCATTTAGGATTGCCTAGCCTTGGCGGCTCTAATAGAGCTCTATAGCTTTTTGGGCCTTGCTAACTTACACTAAAGATTTGGGGTTCTTTCATATTGCTTGACTCTTAAGTCAGTGTAACACCTTCCTCCTACATCTACCCAAGTAACCATCCAATCAAGGTAAACATGTGACGAGAAGTTACTATGATATGATTCGATTCCCTATGTGTCAGTTAAGGAAATGGTACCAACGAAAACACAACATACATACATTCCACATCAGCAACATAAGTCCCAAGGGCCATCCCAACCATTTAGGTAATCAACCCTTGGGTCCCACTCAGTTTTTAGATCATTAAACCCATGAACGCTCCCTTGATTGGATAAGCATGCGTCTAGGAGGCTCCAGATGCTCCCACAACATGGGTATGCATGTGTTTGGGGAATTTTCTACCCAGTGTTGTGCCTGCGTCTCTAGGATTTGAGCAACTTCTTCAGGCCCCAAGCCCAGAACTAAATGAAACTTTCAGAACTAAAAGGTAACAATGCAACAATGATACAAATGTAACTACTTGAACAAGGATTCAGGGCTTCCATATGCAAACCACCTCAACCCATCAAATAGTGATTCCACCTCACGGCCGGACATCACAAAACCATCACCAGATTCATCTCTATCCAAGGCTTCTAGGTCTCCAGAGCGTTTGTTCCAACTAAGGCTTCCAGAACTAGTAACTCAACCCACAACTGTTGTCGGGCTTTTAGATCATTTGTCTAATGAGGCTTCCAAGACCAGTAACTCAACCCACCAAGGTCTTCTAGAGTGTTTTTCCGACTAAGGCTTCTAGGACTAGTAACTTAACCCAAGATGTTACCAGGCTTCTAGAGCATTTGTACAACCAGGGCTTTTTTCAGGAACTAGTAACTCAACCCAAGCTAAAGGAAACATGAGGACCAACTAGAAAAACAAAGAAATAAACCCACAACACCATGGCTATCTAAGAAATGACAAGGTTAGGCAAATCCACTGTCAATCCAAACAATACTCCATGCTAATGATAGATCATAAACAAGAAACCATATGCATGTTCCATGCATGCCAAAACTAGCAAGGAAATCATACATGCAACTTGGTACTTGCAAGCAAAACCCACTGTAGTTGTTGATCCTGATGCCCTCTTACACTTTGCTACTCTTCCTTTGCCTTATTGCTCCAAAAATCCAAGTATGCCACACTCTCCAAGTGTGTTCCAAGGAAACTCTGTGTCTAAGAGTATGAGAGAGAGAGAGAGAGAAAATAGAATAGAGCTCCACCAAAACCAGTCAAAAGATTGCCAACTGATCCTCAGAAGCCTTTTTATCAATGAGGCCTCTATTTTTTTCAATCTCTGTTATTTTCCTTCATTTTCCTCCTCACATGCAACCTGTGACCTTTCACCTTCCTTTTCTCCTAATTTCATTTATTTTCATAAATAAAATGCCAATAAATGCCTCATGCCTTTCCAAATCCTTTACCATTGCCTTTGCCAATTTCCTTAGCCATAATAAGTCGAAGTGACACCCGACTAGGATGTTTTTGCCCACCATTCAACTTGGAATACATGTCCCATGACCATGGTCTTATATTTTTACATTTACATCGATTTTAAACCAAGGCTGTTATAGAACCCTTCCCCTTGGGGGAACACCATCCTCGGTGTTTAATGACACATGTAACCAGAAAGACCACTGAAAACAAAACATACTGCTCATGGAGCTTTATAACATAGCTTGTTGTAGTATTTACAATGATCACTACTGAATATATGACAATCATGCAATTTATTGGAGCTTTATAACACAACTCATTACCATATTTACAATAACAACCACATATACTTATACACATTTTCTTCAACCAACAAATAACAATACTGTCTATGGAGATTTATAAATCTAGATCGATACAGTATTTGCATTGATATACACATATACACATATGAACACTTGCTCAACCAACAAATAAAAAGATACGAATCCTGCATTCACAACAAGGGAATCCAGAGGCTCACACCTCCACCCTTAAAGTAATACCAGGATTCACCTCCTTCCCAGAAAGTCCAGAATCCACTGCAAATTCAAAGTTGCATCCAATGTCCAACGCTATAATCCTACGCCACTTGTCCTCTAAATGATCAATTACCAACTCATTTTTCCAGGGCACACTCCGAATGTGCATATGATTCCATCTGGAAATGCTAATTACCAAAAAAAATATATCCCCGACCTTCGCTTCTCTGCTACATAGTCCCTTAGGCAATCCGGTCACCCCCTTCTGTGTAGTCACTCACCTTCCAAGTTCCTCGACATCCCCTATACCAGGCGATCCATCCCTTGGCAAGGATTCCTCGCATAAGAAGGTCAAACAACCAAGGCATATACCTTCCTCAAATCATCATACTGGTCATAGAATTCTCATGGAAATCAAAGACACTATTGGGTACCAGTGTCCCAGAACGACCCTGCTCTTGAAGTGCTTTACCAACATACTATTGCATGTTCCAATTCCTTTCACTGATGCTGCTAATTCTTGCAATCAGTTTCAACCACTCAACCGGGCATTTCATGCTTTCCTGGACCAAGCACATAATTTCCATTAGATTCAAAATAAATTGAAACAACTTCCAATCATACTTCATTGGTGGCCCGTCAACAAGGTACACTTGCAATTTTGTTCGCTTCTTGTCACAACAAGTCAAACTAGCATATTTTACCAAATCATCATGTATAAACATATCAGATCAAGTTAACTTGAAACACAACCATCATAGATCAAAATCATAAATCACATGTAACCATCATAAACTAGAATCATAGATCACATGTAATCATCATAGACCAGAATCATAAATCACATGCATAATAAAACTAAAATAAAATACCGATACTTATCCTTCATGGATCCTTACGTCTGCCTTTGTTCTTTCTGTACACACACCGGATCAGTTTCCACGCCCAACAAACACCCAGTTCCTTCTCTTCAACCATGTGCACATACACATTGTGTGCATCACACACATACAACTGCACACGACATACAACGCCATGCAATACATGCACATACACTTGATATACCACACATACACCCAATGTACAACAAAATACAATGCATACTCCTACATTTGGTGTACACCACAACACAATACATACATCTACACCCGGTGAAAAACACAACACAATACATACTCCTACATTCAGTGTACACCACAACACAATACATACATCTACACCCGGTGTAAAACACAACACAAATACGTACACAGAGTACAACATAACGAGTACACATGTCATGATACCACAACTATGCAATGCACATACATAGTACTGCAGGCCCACAACACGACATGTACGACATGCACACAATACCACATGTACACCAATACAGTATGTACATCATGTACACAATACCACCTGTACAAAGCACCACCTGCACAACTTATGCACAACATCACATGTACATGGCACCACCTGCACAACATGTACACAATGCCACATGTGCATCATACCACCTGTACAACATGTACACAATGCTAGACATACACAACACCACATGCACATGTACACGACACCACATGTACTCAACACCATATGCACAACATGTACACTACACCACCTGCACACAACATCACATGTACAACATGTACACAACACCAAATGCTTACAACACCACTTGTACGATCATGCACACAACACCATATGTAAATAACTCCACATGTACAAGATGCACACAACACCATATGTACATAGCACTGTATATACAACATGTACATAAAACCTTATGTACACAACACTGCATATCCAACATGCTAACAACACCATATGCACACAACACTGCATATCCATCATGTGCTCAGTACAATATGTACACAACACTGCATATCCGACATGTACATAGCACCATCTATACCTAGCACTACATATGCAATATACACACAATACCATATATACCACAAACACACCACATCATATGTACACAATACCATCTATACATAACTTTGCATAAATAACATGTACACAACACCATATATACATAACACCGCATGCACACAACATCACAGGTGCAACATGCACAACATATATACAACAATAGTATTTCACATCCATAGACCACACACTGACTCTACCTAGCAATCTTGATTCTATTGTCTTTCCACTATTCATGCATGTTCTAGCATGCTGTCGATCACATTGCTTTCATTCTGCTGATGCATACCTCAACATTACTTGTCCATTACATAAACATAGGCATAGTACAATCATATAATATCAATTCATATCCACATGATATTGACCTCATAAATATGTTGGGGTTACTCTTCCCACTTGATTCCCCATAAGACCAGGAATCTCTTTCATGCCATTCACATGCATAAGCAATCATTCCTCCACAAGGATGATCCTTGACAACCCTGTCGGACAGTGACATAGATACATAGATACATGCATATATATAATCATTAGCATAAAACAATCATGATCCTATTAGAAAATGACATACATACACACATATATACATGTAAACATTAGCATTAAACAATCATGGTCCATGACAACCCTGTCAAACACGACACACCTACATACATACATGTATACATATATAAACATCAACATAATCATGATCACAACATAATTACTAGATAGCATAAGGTCAAGGCTAGGAGAACTCCCTTTATCTGTTCACAACATGCACAACATTGAGAACAAGAGTTCCCAACATAACCAAGGAATCTGATGCCTCAAATCCATTTACTTTACCTTTTGGGTTACCTTTCTTATGTTTGTGTTGCCATCATCCATTTACAACAATGGACCCAACCATTCTAACTGGCTGTCATACTCTTGCCTTCAACTACGCTTTTACATGCACCAACTTCAACTAAGTCTTATATTGCCTGCTGGATTTCATTCATCTTTCCCCCAGCTCCACTAAATTTCCTCTTTCCCAACCAATTCCCAAGACCCTCAAGACATAAAAGGCAAGAAAAAAACACAAACAAGAAGAAAACCATGAAAACCAATAACAATACGACACCGCGAACAAGTGGCAAGACATTGCACCAGACATAAAAAAACCCATAAATCAAGCTCAACAAATCACAAAATACCAAAAGCACAAGACTCTCAACATACACCATGACTCAATCCCCATGGATCCCTAGTTCTTACAAGTGAAAGCTCAACCCAAGCCCTTTTAAGATTTCATGGCAATATCTTTGCCATGCAACTCCCTGCATCACACTACCATAAATACATAGTTGTCAGTGTATAAATAAATATAACAATATACTATTTATCTTACCTAGTTGTGCCAATCACATTTCCACATTGTACACTTGTACATATCATTCCTCAAGGGATTCCAATTCTCTTGACAAACCCAACTACAACTAGAAACTAGCTAATATATTTGCCAAATAAATGTTTAGGAATATAGCATGTATCCACATAATATCAGAAAAAATCTAGGTTAAGAAGACTTCTTGTGTTCAAAACATTCATTCCTTTGGATGTAAGGTTTCCAAACATAGCCAAAGGAATCCTCACCCAATTCCCTTCTTTACCCTTTTAGCATGCTGTAATCAAGTCTTACTATGTACTGTCACATCACCCCGATGTTAGTTATATAAACAATTCAACTATTACCTTGTCATGCTAATACCAAGCATGTTTCCCTGCAACTGCTCACACACTTTGGTCTCATGTTCCAAAGATCAAGACATCACATATATTAATTTGAAATCAACCTTTACTAAATCTAACGACCATGTCATACTTGACAATCAACTCACATTCATCAGCAATAATACATAATGCTACAACTATCACCCATTTACACTCAAGCACATATCAATTGTCTCAACACATATGTATTAGTAAAACCATCTTAAAACAAGATCATTTCAGTAAGAAATCTTATAGACACATACTCATCTCATTCAAGTAATCAAACATTCAAGCAACATATAGACAACATAATAAACACCAAACACTCAAACACCAAATAAACGACATAAGAAAACATTCAAACATCAAATAGAAGACATAAGAAAACTTGTACCCTAATGTATGTCAGGGGAGGCTATCTTGTCTACACAATCAATCTAGACTAGCACGAGATAACTTCACAACATATCAACTCAAACATAAATAAGGTCATGATATCCATAACAATAGCTAGCTAACATGTTCACATCATAAGCTCATAAACAATTATTATTTATACATAATAATCACATCTGCACAGTCAGTCTAGATTAGTACAACACGCTATCACAAATAAGTCAACTCATACCTGAATACCATAACCATAATCATATGCATAGACCAATCCAAGTTGGTACGATACATATAACATCAATATCTTTATGGTACGATACATATAACATCAATATCTTTATGGTAATAACCCTAATCATCAAGTTACTAGCATATAACAATAACAAATTAACCTATAACATACTCATCAACAACATATAACATAATCACCAAGTTATCTAACATAAAACAAAAATAGCAGTGCATACAACCAGAGGCCACTATCATTCATGATTATTTGACACATGTGCAAATGACTACACTAATCAACTAGCATATGTCATGTATGTAACCATAACATCAATAAAATGAAAGACATACACATAACCATAATGCATATAACAATCCTTAACCTACATACCTGCATCCCCAACATACAAACTTGTATGATGACATGCTCTTGCCTTGAGGTCCAATGCTGCAAATTCACTTTGATGGTCTATATCTCTTGCTTTATCTCAACTAACTCCTTAGCATCATAACATACCAATAACATCACGATGACCTACTTGCATACAATGACCTCACAATGCATGTCTAACCTATTATGCATGAATAACCATAACCATAAAATCGCATGCACAACAACCTATAGACACTATCATGGATAAAAAATGCACATATAACCATACACTCATGACGATACATCCCACAACAACCCCATCAACCTTCACATGGCGACATCACTACAACCATGATCAACACCATGCAAATGCAACAAGCACATGGAATACAAGCATAAGGAACACATATGCAACTGACATGAATGCATGACCAACGCACTGCCCATCTAGTCCAAGGGGTGAACCATGCTCTGATAACACTTTGTGGTATCATATGTCACACAAGGAGAACGAAAACCAAAAACCACCCAAAGAGAATGAAAACCAGACACTCCCCAAAGAGAATGGAAACTAAACATTCCACAAAGAGAATGGAAACCAGAAATTCCCAAAGAGAATGGAACCCGCTCTAATACCACTCTGTAACACCCTCCTCCCACATCTACCGAAGTAACTGACCAATCAGGGTAAACATGCGACAAGAAGTTATTATGATATGATTCGAATCCCTATGTGTCAGTTAAGGAAGTGGAACTAATGGAAACACACCATTCAAACCTTCCACATCAGCAACAGAACTCCCAGGACCCATACCAACCACTCAGGTAATTAGCCCCTGGGTCCCACTGATTTTTTAGACCATTAAACCCTCGTATTCTCCCTTGATATGGACAAGCATGAGTCTAGGAGGTTCCAGACGCTCCCACAACATGGCATGCATGCGTCTGGGGACTTTTCTGCTTAGTGTTGTGTCTGTGTCTTCGAGATTTGAGCCACTTTTTCAGGCCCCAAGCCCAGGTCCCTGCCATAAATAAATGACACTTTCAGAACTAAAAGATAACAACAGAACACTGATACAAATGAAATTACTTGAACAAGGACTTGACTAGACCCCTACTAGCCATGACAAATATTTCGTTAAACATGTCACAAATATGTAATCTACAGGTTAAAACAACAAATCTAATCATAGGGGTCTCGAGCTCATCTGAGAATCACTAAGAATCATTGATGACTCAACACATTAGTTGTAATTCATCCATTAGGCCATAGATACATCGTTCATTCATTTATAAGTAAAAGCATGATGAGAGACACACATAACCACTGTCATAATACATGTTCATAACCATCATAATAACAATAGAAATATCAAGGCAATAACAACCATATAATCCACATATAAACCAATATAATACTCATGAAATAACAAGGAGAAATAACCTCATAATACTAATGTGAAGGCCAACCTGTTGTGGGACTTCCACGAATCACTTGACCGTAGACATGGTTGAGCCAAATCTCTCTTCATCTAGTCGCCCTTGTGCCATATTCCAAGCATGAATGTGGGATCACATAGAACACATCAATCAAATTCCAGAGGCCAAACCACCTCAACCCATTAAACAATGATTCCACCTCATAGTCAAACATCACAAAACCATCCCCAGATTGGTCTCTACCCAAGGATTCCAGGGCTCAAGAGCGTTTGTTCCAACCAAAGCTTCTAGGACTAGTAACTCAACCCACAATTATCGTTGGACTTCTAGAGCATTAGTCCAACTAGGGCTTCTAGGACTAGTAACTCAACCCACCAAGGGCTTCCAAAGTGTTTTTCCAACCAAGGCTTCCAGGACTAGTAACTCAACCCAAGCCGTTATAGGGCTTCCAGAGTGTTTTCCCAAACAGGGCTTCTAGGAACTAGTAACTCAACCCAAGCTAAAGGAAACATAAGAACCAACCAGGAAAACAAAGAAACAAACCCACAACACCATGGCTATCTAGGAAATGGAAAGGCTAGGAAAATCCATTGTCAATCCAGGAAATCCTCCATGCCAATGACAGATCATAACCAAGAAACCACATGCATGTGCCATGCATGCCAAAAATAACAAGGAAATCATACATGCAACTTGGTACCTACAATAAAAACCCACTATAGCTGCTGATCCCAATGCCCTCTTGCAATTTGTTGCTCTTCCTTTTCCTTCTTGCTCCAAAACTCCAAGTATGCCACACTCTCCAAGGGTGCTCCAAGAAAACTCTAAGTGTCCAAGAGTATGAGAGAGAGAGAGAATAGAAGAGAGCTCCACCAAAACCTGTCAAAATCTTTCTAATTGATCCTTAGAAGCCTTTTTATCAATGAGGCCTTTATTTTCTTCAATCTTCATTATTTTCCTTCAATTTGCTCCTCACCTGCAACCTGTGATCTTTCACCTTCCTTTTCTCCTATTTTCCTTTATTTTCATAAATAAAATGTTAATAAATGCCTCATGCCTTTCCAAAGCCTTTGCCACTACCTTTTCTAAGTTCCTTAGCCATAATAAACCGAAGTGACACTCCACTAGGATTTTTTCCCATCATTCAGCTTGGACTACATGTCCCATTACCATGGTCTTATATTTTTACATTTACTTGGATTTTAAACGAGGGTTGAACATCAAACAGAAGAATTGAACCACCAATGATGTTGCAAATTGCTTTAGCCAACCCCCAATTATGGCGCTACCCATAGTTTTTAACTCTCATGGGCATAAGATCTCAGAGTGGCCATAATTATATAACGAATTTGACTTTGCTTCCACATATAAACATTGATCCCAGGAAAAAAATTTCCAAATTTCCACCTCTAGGATGTGCTTTTGTGCTACTTAGGCCACCTTTGTGTTCCTTCAAGTTGGCATACCAAGTCTATCTTGGAGGCACATTACAGTGGGGTAGTATGGCACTTTGGTGTGCAAAATACAATAACAATACTTCAAAAGTATTTCTACCAGTGAAAGCTTCGATAAGATGTCCACGAGTATATTAAATCATACACTCCCTATGCCATTGCTAAACCAACCATAAAGAAACAAGGGTTGTACACTCCTCTACCTACCCCATACAAACCCTAGGAGTTAGTTTTCATGAATTAAATGTTAGGTTTTCCCTCCACCGAGCATGGTAAATATTGTGTGTTTATGGTTTTCATCCATTTCTCTAAGATGGCCATTTTGGTGCCATGAAAGAAGAGTATCAAAGTTGAAGCCACTACTAAACTCTTATTGAGTGTGTTTGGGTTTGATTTGGACTACATCAAATCATTATTTCAGATAGAGACAGTAGGTTCCTCAATAATTTTTGGTATATCCTATGGTCTCTAATGGATACCAAGTTCACCAAATCAATTACATTTCAACCCCAAATAGATGGACAACAAAAGTGGTCAACAAGATGATTGTACATATATTTCGCATGTACAACTACAAGCATCCATGTACATGGGATTAAAGCATTCCATTTGTTCAACATAGCTATAAAAGAGCCCTCCTCATCTCCATTGGCAACATTTGTTTTTAGGTGTGCTTGGGAATCTAACCACTGGCCCCAATTGGTGTTACTATACCCATTGAATATTCATGTTAATGGTGTTGGATAATTCACCAACACTAGGGGGTCTCGCTAGTATGAAGTCCCAATTAGACCTCACCATTTAGGAAAGGAGACCCATTCGAGATATGAACCCGATTGCCATTGGATGTGTGTTTTACTCTTAGATATCAAATGCAAAGATAAGTTTGAGACAAAGTGTAATAAGTTAGAAGAATGAGGATGAAATCAACTCTCCTTTGATAGCTTGCTAAACATGATCTAATATTACCACAACAACATAATGAGAAAGAGCATGCCTTAAGGAAGAATTAGATAACTAAGAAAGACAATGCACAACGAGAAAGTGCTAGAAATCAACTGCGAATTAGTTCACAATTAATCACTAACATTAACATTGAATGAAGAGCAAAGATTCAAAACCAATACACAAGTTGCATGAAATGAATTAGTTCATCAACATGTAACTAGTGTGTAAACCAAATGCATACATAATTGGAAAACGAGATAGCTAATATAACAACAGAGGAATGCACGAGAATCGATACATGAATTGAAAAGATTCTCATTAATATTATCACACATTCAAATACATATATAACAAGCTCGTCAAAACTCAATAGTGGGATGAGAGCAGTTCATATTATTTTCATAACATAGCACTAGCCTCACAATCCCTCCACCTATAGGCTATCAAGAGTGAATGCTTTCAACTCCTCAAGCACAAAGTAGCAATCTAATTACTAGCCTAACATATGTGCTAAAAGTCCTCTTGAATGAGGCACAAGGTTACATTTATAGAAATGAGGAAGGTGACATTTCACCTTCTCCTATGACTTTTGGACTCCCTCATGACCTTTCGACTTCCAATTAGCTCTTTACCTCCCCTAGAACTTTTAGACTTCCATAGTGATTCTTGAACTTCTAAGTGACCTTTGATATTCCCTCTTTTGTCCTTTTCCATGGTTTAGTATTTGTCATTAATGACAAAATAATATATTTACAATATAATAATCGAAATTCAATGAGATTTGGCATAACATCTCGTAGGGAGACATTGGAATTTAAGTAACTTGATGATTTCTTCATTCTGTCGAAGGTTCACCTTGGTGTCAAGTTGAATATTCACAATTACCATCAATTTGGATCATACCCCTAAGTGGTGTTTTGATGTAGATGACCGACAAATGTTTTGCCACACTAATCCTACAAACATACAAACAATAATTAGGATGCAATATGAACAATATTTACTATAATAAAATAAGCAATTATAAAACTAATCAATAATAATAAGTACCAAGAGATCAATAAGAATTCACAACCCTTAGGTGATAATTTTCTTTCACCATTAAAGTTGATCAATCAATTATATTCTTGCGACTCTAGTTTCAAACTTTTCTTCAAGATAGTCTCCTGCCACTTTGACCATCCTGTCATTTTGCTTGGTTTAATTTTCCTTATATTTGTTATGGTGATTCCCTTATCGCGACTTTGAGATGATTTCCATTGTAAACTCCCGATCACAATAATATTTGTCTTGATATTATCATTGCTCGAATGATTTCTCTACACTACCCTACATTCCAGTGTGATATTTCAATGCACTAGTACTACCATATTCTCAATGCATGGCATGATTTAACCCTATCCCCATCGCATTATATCTATACAACCTTTGCACATGATATTTGACTTAGCCTTTAACAACATATGCTAGTCGCATGCATATATCCTTATGTCCTTTTGACACATATTTTATTTCTTTCATCGTATGCACTTTTCCATGGTATTCAACATATCTCACTGTAGCCCTCATAGTATTATTATAATACTTTTTCATGAAATTATGGTGGCCCTTACGCTTCCTTGCGCCTTTTGATGTGGTATCAACTTATAATCTATGTTTTTCCATGCACTCATTCTAAACTTATTCTAGATGCGTAGAGTTTTGCCTCTATCTTTGTAAGAGGGGTGCGTTATTTTGTCTCCATGAGGGCTGTGCGCATGATTTCCTTTTACTGTAGTGCTTTCATACATGGAAATAATGCGAGCTTCATTATGCTCTTGGTGTATGACTTGGTCTATTACAAGATCTTATCAACTTTCCACAACTACATTTAAATGGTACAATCATGTATAACCTTTGGCAAGGATCGTCATATAGCACATCATGGCATCATCGCAGTTGTATTGTCTCTTTTTCCCATCGCATCTCAATATCATAGTGGCCTTGGTCTTCCAACAAACTGTTGATATGCGACCATCGCATCAGATCCTTTTCTTTATTATTCCCTAATCTTGCGCCCAATGATACAGTCTGGTTGTAATAAGTGCATTGATGATACAGCCTGGTTGTAATATGTAAGTGCGTTGATGTACCACATCGTTGCTACAAGAAAAACTTGCACTCATTTGCCACCGATATCATTCTCCCTTTCCTTCAATGCTCTTTAATATGTTTCACAACACATTTTATTACCTTAGCATGTGATCCAACATTTGGAAGATTAGCATGTTTTTTTGGAATGGTTCGAATGTATCCATCGTCTCATATTTAATATGGAATTTGCATGTATGGGCTTTAATGTATTTTTGGAAGCACCTAATTCTTAATAAAGTTTCAGTCATGGTATATCACCCTTTTAATATAGCATTGATTGTGTGGCCTCATTAACATCATCCTCACATTATTGGAGCATAAACCTGCGTGGGTAGCATATGGTATTGGTGCATGTTCCATTGCATTGTTGGCCCACAAATTGATGGCAATATATATACTCCACCGCATGTATGATGTATTTTCTCATTATAAGATCTAATAACTTCCCCTCATGCTTTTAATCCTATGTTACACAGGAACCACTCCCAAGAGTTGGGAAACCTGTTCCAATGGTTCCCGCACTCCTGGGAGCTTTGGAATTGTATGGGAACGTTCCCTTTTAGGGGGAGCTGCAATGGGAGCTTGGGAAAGTTCGAAGAGCTTTGAAGACTATTTTTTTTGGAGTTCCAACATTCCCTCGGGTTGGGGAATACAAAGTTGGTAGAGAAATATGTTGAACTGCCGACAAAACATGAGCCTAAGTTGAAACCTTTGTAGCAAGAAAGGCCAAAGACATCCTTAATAGTGATATCCTTATTTGAGAAACTGGAGCAATCTCTTGATGCGTTAAGGAAACGTGTGGCTCCTCGATGTAAGGGTGATATCTGGGATGTCATGCTGATGAGTATTTCTTTTGTTGTTTATGTATAAACATTGTAGAAGATTGTGCATGCATATTGTATGTGGTAGTCAATGCTTAAACATTAGAGTTGCTTTACTTTTTCTCCTAAGAATAACTAGAGAAACATATGTAAAATTGTTCCATTGTATTTTTAAGCCAGATTGTTTCAAAGACTCATCATGCATCATAATGAACTTGGCATTTTAATATTATATATATATATATAATATATATATATATATATATATATATAATATATATATATATATATATATATATATATATATATATATATATTTATTTATTTATATAAGGGAAAGGCTCAGAGAGAAAGACACCCAAAGAACATATTTATCTATAAGAGAGGTTATAACATTATTATTTATATATTAAATTATTTTAATATTTTGATTCAATATTAATTTTGATTATTATAATATATATATAATTTTCTTTTATTTTATTATTTTATTTTATTATATAATA
Organism: Pinus taeda; assembly: GCA_000404065.3. Taxonomy (NCBI): domain Eukaryota; kingdom Viridiplantae; phylum Streptophyta; class Pinopsida; order Pinales; family Pinaceae; genus Pinus; species Pinus taeda. Next base: position 108,855 of record APFE031253307.1, on the reverse strand, counting down.
TTACCGCTCCCAATTAGCCATTCCCTGTTAATTTGGGGAAACCTCTAGCCGTTCCCAACACCCATACCCAAGTTCCCAATGTTCCATAGTTCCAGAAACTCATGCAACATAGCTTTAATCCCTTCGACGTAGTGACCAATGTATCATCCCTTCATGGCAACTCGTAGTAGCCTTATCACATCTATTCAACGTAGAATTCTCATTATATCACTAAGATTATGATTTGGGATCTAGAGGTTGTATATATAAAACATTGTTCTCAATGCTAATTTCAATTCTACACAAAACCTTTGATGGCTTGACTTTCTTGCAACGTTTTACAACTCTATGAGCATATGTAATGTGGTCATTCCTTTTGTCATACATGTTATTCTCATAGCCTTGGACCTATGGCTTGGAATGGTCCCATATATGTATGGGGGCTTTGACCTTTTCATGACATTGTTTTTGTTTTAGCGCATAGTCGTCTGCAACATAGTTTGACCACCCTTTTCGTTACGTTTAACATTGACTTCTTGCATGGCTTAATTTACATTCATCTCAACACCTTGTTATATCGTTGTGAAGCATCGTATTGCTTGGGTTAGTTTTTAATATAATGCTTGACCCATAATATATCCATGTGTCCTTCAATGTAATATATTTCACATTAATTCACAACCTATTGTTCCCATGTGCAATTAATACCCAAGATTTATTTAGCCTTTTAATGCGACCATTCATACATGGGCAAAGGTCATTGTATGGCCTCAATTTTACATGTATTAATATATCATTATTGCAGTGCTTATATTGTAGCGAATGTTGTGGTCTTCGCAGTGTTTGATAGGTAGCTATACATGTGTCGATGTGTCATCCATTCATGGCGGCACATATCCATTGTGATGATGATGCATGATTTATTTTACCGTTTTAACATACATGTGTTATCATGTCTTTATATTTATTTTGATGCTCCAAATAACTTTAGCACTATCTTAGATGCTTCTCAAAGCTTCATTCAAAACATAACCTTTGTAGCACAATTTACTATCCTTTATCCTTGTCTTTTGTGTAACCTTGCTCATGTATAAGTGTGTATCAGATTATGATCATACTCAAAAGCTTTAGTCAATCTTTTAACAGTCATGTTGTGTAGCTATACATGTGTCGATGTGTCATCCATTCATGGCGACGCATATCCATTGTGAAGATGATGCATGATCTATTTTACCACTTCAACATACATGTATTATCATGTATTTATATTTCCTTTGATGCCCCTTCAAATAAATTTAACACTGCTCTTAGATGCTTCTCAAAGCTTCATTCACAACATAACCTTTGTAGCACAATTTACTATCCTTTATCCTTGTCTTTTGCGTAACCTTGCTCATGTATAAGTGTGTATCAAATTATGATCATACTCAAAAGCTTTAGTCAATAATTTAACAAGCATATTGTATAGCTATACATGTGTCGATCTGTCATCCATTGATGGTGGCACATATCCATTGTGATGACAATGCATGATCTATTTTACTGCTTCAACAGACTTGTGTTATCATGTTTTTATATTTCCTTTGATGCTCCTTCAAATAACTTTAACATTGCTCTTAGATGCTTCTCAAAGCTTCATTCACAACATAACCTTTGTAGCACAATTTACTATCATTTATCCTTGTATTTTGCGTAACCTTGCTCATGTATAAGTGTGTATCAAATTATGATCATACTCAAAAACTTTAGTCAATCTTTTAATAGGGATATTGTGTAGCTATACATGTGTCAATGTGTCATCCATTCATGGTGGCACATATCCATTGTGATGATGATGCATGATCTATTTTACCACTTCAACATACATGTATTATCATGTCTTTATATTTCCTTTGATGCTCCTTCAAATAACTTTAACACTACTCTTAGATGCTTCTCAAAGCTTCATTCACAACATAACCTTTGTAGCACAATTTACTATCATTTATCCTTGTCTTTTGCGTAACCTTGCTCATGTATAAGTGTGTATCAAATTATGATCATACTCAAAAGCTTTAGTCAATCTTTTAACAAGCATATTGTGTAGCTATACATGGTGACACATATCCATTGTGATGACGATGCATGATCTATTTTACCGCTTCAACATACATGTGTTATCATGTCTTTATATTTCCTTTGATTCTCCTTGAAATAAATTTAACACTGCTCTTAGATACTTCTCAAAGCTTCATTCACAACATAACCTTTGTAGGACAATTTAATATCCTTTATCCTTGTCTTTTGTGTAGCCTTGCTCATGTATAAGTGTGTATCAAATTATGATTATATTCAAAAGCTTTAGTCAATCTTTTAACAAGGATATTGTGTATCTATACATGTGTCGATGTGTCATTCATTCATGGTGGTGCATATCCATTGCGATGATGATGCATGATCTACTTTACCGCTTCAACATACATGTGTTATCATGTCTTTATATTTCCTTTGATGCTCCTTCAAATAACTTTAACACTGCTCTTAGATGCTTCTCAAAGCTTCATTCACAACATAACCTTTGTAGCACAATTTACTATCCTTTATCCTTGTCTTTTGTGTAACCTTGCTCATGTATAAGTGTGTATCAAATTATGATCATACTCAAAAGCTTTAGTCAATCTCTTAACATGCTTATTGTTTGGAATAACCAAATCTTGGGCCATGAGAAGAGACCTGTTCCACCACATTATAGGAAAATGACTATTATGAATATAACAT
>APFE031253307.1:77516-103861 GCA_000404065.3 Pinus taeda | reverse complement strand
AAATAAATAAATAAATAAATAGGCAAATAAATAATAAGAACCCATTCCATATTAAACTATAATGATAATAAATGAATACTAAATAAGTTCATATTTCGTACTAACATCATTATACTTACTAATCCCTTAATATTTACTATTATAAATAAGGAATAAGGTAAATAAATAATAATTATATATATGTAATATATAAAAATAATGTAAACCAAAACGGAAGTATAATCCTGTCAATTTATTAATAGAGCCTAACCCCGAAGGTGTTGAGGATAATTGATCCCATGACTTCCCATTAGCGAGGTGCTTTAGTGGCAGTAAATCGACCATTTGAGCTGACCCATAGGGCTTAATATAACATGATCTTATTTGTAGCAATCCATGTTAAAGTTTCATGTAATAAAGGATATTAAAGGAAAAAAATAATAATACTAAGGTCACAGGACATGTATTCCAAGCTAAATGTTGGGTAAACATTATAGTGGGCATCACTTGTGGTTTATTAATGGCTATGGAAAACTGGCAAATGCAAAGAGGCAATAATTGACATTATGAGAAATAAGGAAAATGGGAGAAAAGGAAGGCGAAGAGACACAAATATGCATGCAAGGGAAATTAGGGAAAAATGAAGAAGAAGGAGACATCAATGATAAAAAGGCATAAGAGAAACAATTCACAACTTTTGGTCAATACTAGCTTTTGGTGAGTACTAGCTTTTAGTCAGTACTAGTTTTTGGTTGGTATTAGTTTTTGGTCAGTACTAGCTTTTGGTCAGTTTTGGCTTGGATCAGTTTCAAAGAGAGAGAGAGAGAGAGAGAGAGAGAGCAAGCAAGCAAGCAAGCAAGCGAGCAAAGGAAAGCAAAAGACTAGCAAAGGAAGGCAAAGGACAAGCAAAGGACAAGCAAAGGAAAGCAAGGGAGTGCAAGGAGAAAGTTGGATCAACAACTTCAACAGGAATATTTTACAGGTAATAGGTTGCATGTGTGATTTCCTTGTTGGGATGTGAATGCATGGTACATGCTTTTGATTATTTGGTTCATTTGTTGTCATTGGCACGGGTTTTTCCTAGATCAGCAATGGTTCTAGCCTTAACTTTCCATTTCTTGGAGATCCATGGTGTGATGGGATTCATTCTTGGTTGACATTTGGATAGTTGAAAGGTTTTAGATCTGGTTGAGGTGGTCTCAGGAAAATCCCATGGGTTGGGGGTGGAGATAGGAAAATTCCTTTGGGTACGGTGAAGGAATTATGAGGCATCCAAGCTTGTTTTGGTTTTGTGATCCCGAGACCGATTTAGGTGAGATCACAATAGCTTGAGGGTGGAGGTGGTTTAACCTTTAGAGTCCTTGTTTGGTCATGTCTTGGTTTATCCCATGAGACCCCACATTCATGCTTAGAATATGGCACGAGGGTGATTGGTTGAAAGAGATAATTTGGTTCAAACCAAACTATGGTTGGGTGGTACAAGGAAATCCTCGACATGGTAGGATTTTGCACATGATAATATAAGATTTTTTCTCTATTGTGATTAATGAGCACATGAACTGGTTATGATTTCTATTCTAGTTATATGCTAGTTTTACACATGGTTTTATGATGTGCTCTAGTTATGGATATTGTTCATGATTTGATAATTTATTGAAAGCTTGATTAATACGTGGGATGACAAGTGTGGTTGTAGCTAGCTTGAGAGGGCATAGAGTCTTCTTAGTGATTCTCAAAAGAAGTTCAAAAGTTTATGATCAGATATGCATTCATGACCTGTAGCTTCTACAATCATCATATGTTTGATGAAATGAGTATCATCTATTAGGCATGTCTAGGTCAAGGTCTTTCTCAAGTTCTAAATGATTGGCATTGTTATCATTGTAGTTATGTTTCTAGAAATTTATAGGTAGTTATGGGCAGTGGTCTAGAGGCTAGCATGAAAAAGTGGCATAGATCTCACAACCACTGGCACAAATCTGAGGAATTTGGATCATAACTGCATGCATACATGCTTATGGGTGAGGTTGGAGCCTCATAACCACATGCACAATGTATTAAGGGTGCGATTAGTGTGTTAGGCTTATGAAAAAGTAGTTCTAACTCAGGATCTGATCGTCAAAGGTTGTGAATTGACTTTTGGGTGATCTAGTGCTCCTAAGAGGTATAAATAAGTTTTCAAATTGTAGGCCCCACTCCCATAACTCGAACTTGGAGGTTGAGTCATATTATTGTAGCCCTCATGTTTATCTTGGAGAGCTTGTAAAAGTAGGTAAATGTGGGAGGAGTGGTTACATTATTGCTAAAGCAATCAGTAAATATATTGATGTTTGAAGAAATATATCCTTTAATGTTTCTTTGGTTGAAAGGATGTTTGTGCACCAATATAAACCTTTTGATGCCCCATATGTGCAACACATAGATGAGATATACATCTTGAATAATAGGCTTTAAGACTATTTGAATAACCTAGTTGCACTCAATGCATTTGTAAGACACTAAAGAGATTCATGCAAGGGTAAGAATTTCCTCCCATCATTTCCTTAAAGCATACAAATCACATGAATGATGAAAATGCAAATAATATGCCTTGACGATGCCATAAAATACCCTTGAAGACTCAAGCTTAGAAATGAAAATCAGAGCATGCGAACTAAAAGGAAGTATAGCCACCGATGAAAAAGTTGTATCTATAATTTGCATATGTTAACATAGATGGTATGAAGCTAGAGAATGCATCATGGGAACAATAATTGCATTAACCCTTGTGTATTCAAACATACAACGAACACGTGGAATACGCCCTGTAAAATATAAATCTCTATAGACCTGGATGACAACTAGGTCAGGAAAGATGAAATCAACATTGTCATAACCTTGAGACCTTGAAGAGTGGAGGGGGACCAAAAATTTAGGTAGTAGGATAAATTTCAGGGTGTAGTTGTAGCCACTACAATACTTCACTAGAAAATTCCTCCAATGCTCAGGTTGAGGTAGATACAACAGTCAAATTAATTGTTGATATTTGTAGCAAGAAAGACTCAATTTGACTTACCCTTGGTCAAATTGAGAAAATTCAAAATTTCCACATCAGCGGACAATTTCGAGGTAGTTAAATGAAGTGACATGGCTTGGAGTTCAGTTTGCATGTGTTGATTGCTAATTTGTAGTAATCTAGTTCAGTTATTTCTAGTTGTACTAAATTAAACTAGTTCTAATAGTTAATAGAACTAGTTGGAGGGAAGTTTTGCAGTGGGACAACAATCTAACTCAAAGATCATCCAATTAACTAATCAATCAACCAAAAATAATTCATGCATGCAAGGAATTTGAATTGCTTAGTTGTGGTGGAGATTCCAAGGCAATGTAACATTAGTTGTAGACTAGTCTTGAGTGTACAGTTTTTGCATGCAATTGATGATCAATCCTTGGGAATCACACAATCAATTTGGAGGAAATTCCTAAAGAATAGGGGGCAATTTCCTTAGGATTTGCGCAAGGAAATAGGAGCTTAGGTGGAGACAGAAATTAACTAAGTCTGGGTCAGAGCTTTTCATTGAGCAGAGAGAACAATTATTCACTTGCAGGTTGAGCTCAAAGTGAGAAAGCAATTGTAATAAATTCTCTATTAATTTGATTAATGCAATCAGGATTAAGGGGTTTTTACCAGTTGGTTTCCCCTAGATAAATCTGTGTGCTTTTGTATGTGATTGATGCATGTTTGTGAATGTTGTTCTAAATTGTGAATTAATTTCTGTAGAGCAGTAAAGTATAATTGTGTCTCTTGATTTAGATTAAATTTCTTGAGAAGTTGTAATTCTATTACCACATGTATACATAGTATTGGAGCAAAATTCACATTAGAACAATAATTTTGAATTTGTTCCTCTGGAGGTTCGAATTTGTAGCAAGATTTATTCATAGTTGGGAGAATGAACTTCAATGGACCGAGATTAGAGTATGCCTTGGGAGGTATCTCAAATTTCATTGCTTGGAAGGATCACATGGAGGCAGTGCTTGATGATAATGGATTGTTGGAATATGTCAAGACATACATTCCAAAACTAGGATCAGTTGATGCCCAAAACCTAGCCCAATGGAAGAAAGATGTAGCCAAGGCAAGGAGAATAATCCTGAAGGGAGTGAGAGACCCCATTGTCTCAAATCTCCATGGAAAAGAGACACCATTTTCCATGTGGAAGGCATTGACTGAGCTATTTGACAATAATAATGACCATAGAAAAATGGCCCTCAAAGACAAACTCCAAAACATTAAGATGCAAAAGAATGATACTATTATGCAATATCTCACCAGATTTACACAAGTCTGAGATGAGCTTGGAGGGGTTGGTGCGAATGTTGTAGAAGATGACATGGTGAGCCTATCTCTTCTAGGCCTTTCAAAATCTTCTGGCATAGCTACTAGGAATTGCTGGACGAGAGGGAGAAATTACCGAATTTGGAATACTTATGGTTCGATTTGGTACAAGAATAAATCAGGCAAAGTATGCAGAAATTCCCACTGTAGATCAACATATTATGCAATAGACTAAAGCAAAATACAAGATCTACTTCTACAACAAACTTTGCGGAAGCTTAATCGATTTTGAGCAAGATCAATTAGAACACATATAATAGAGAATGAGAAATCAATCGCACATGAACACAGAAGAAATAACTCGGGGAAAGCTTCAGCCTAAAATCCCAATCTCTATATTATCATACAAGTGGAAATCTTGTTCAAGTTACAACAAGAATAAACTCTCAAGCTATCCCGCTCTCTCTGCAATCAAACAATACTGCTCATAGACAGTTAAAGGCTCTCACAACCTTCTCCTCTGCCCTCCAAGCCTCCTATTTCCTTGTGCAGTTTTTCCTGGGGTCCAGTGCTTCCACTTGTGTGAATTCCCACCTCACACAGCTCACTTGGCAAGGAAATAATTGCACAAACCTGAAGAAGATAAATTCTTTTGCATGGATGAGTTTCCTTTATAGGAAAAATTCATCCAACTGATAGTACACTGTCCCTTCTCTGATCTCAACTGGGTCTCTGACTGAACTGACATGCATGAGTTATTTATGAGAGAACATTCAGTTATCTGGAGAGCAACAGTTACATGCATGCAAGCATTAACTAACTGAACTCACAATTAATTCAACAAACTGTTAGAACTAATCTAACTGGACTTAACTCAGTTAACTGACCCAACTAATTACAACTCATAATTATAACTCACTCTTATCTCTTTAACTAATGGATAAATCCCTTAATCAAAGGAACAACTGTTGCATGTCCTCACATAGACTTCATGTTTATTTTTCCTTAACTAATTAACTCAAGATGAATTAATTAATTAATTTACAAACAATTGCTAAGATCAAATTTGAATTTTAATTCACTATTTTAGTTCAGGGACTAACTAAAATAGGAATCTATCTTGAACTGCTATTTTTAGCAAGCTATTTATAGCACTTCCATTTTTCATTCCTTCTTGCTATGTCCAATGCTGGTACTCAAACTGCTATTTATAGTAGTGCTATTTTTAGCACTTCTATTTTTAGCATTTCTTGTTGCCATTTTCAACACTCCCTCTCAACAAGAAAGGCATTCAACTCGAACCCGATCCTGAACCTTTGGAATGTTTTGTATCCAACACTTCTCCCAAGTGTGGTTACTCTAGAAACTCTAGAAACAAAAAAAACTCCGACTGACCTCTCTGTTGGGCTAGAAACATACTATGATGCTGAAGCTCCATCTATCACTGACAAGTGCTCCCTCTCTGACCTCTGAGCTGCTGCAACACTCCATGCATCTCGCACCGTTGCACACCTCTCTGTGCCATCCTGCATTGGTGCAACACTCCTGTGCCTCTCGCATTACTGCAGCTTGCTAGCTCTACATAGTCTTGGGACTGTAGCTCTCTCTGCCGCTCCATTTGCATCTGTCTCTACCCACTCAGCCAGTCCTGCTACTCCTCATCGGGGCTCCCATAACAAGGTCTAATCAAAGAGGTTTGGTACCTCAATGATCCTGCCCCTATTCCAGCCTTCTTGGGACTATCACTCCACATCACCCCACCTCCGATCTGGAGGTATGGATGCATGTGATCCCTCTGCCCACCTAGCTCAAAATTTCCCCCTACTGGAGGTCTCTACATGAGTGGATGCCTTCACTTGATTTCCTCTCAGCTTCTCTAGTTGTGGCTGCTCCACAACCTCCTAAAGTTGATTCACCAATTGTGGCTCCTCCAAAATTGTCTGGGACTTCTTCTGGTGCTGCATGTTGAGAGGTGATGTACTCTCCCTCTCAACCACCAAGTCTCCATTAGTCACCTTGCTCCTCAAGGATTTGCATGCATATTGTACCTTAAGTGCATACAGGTTCTTGGCTAGGACACCAATTTGTTTCATCTTTCCCGTCGTCACGAAATTTTCTAGAAAAAGAGTTGATTTTAAATTAATGATATCTGCCTCATCCGAACTCCGATTCACCTGATTTATTTTTTGAATTTGGGTCTTTTTCTGCAAGGAATCCAGATCTACTATTTGTTTCTTAAAATTTTGCACAAACATTTTCAGATCTGCTCTAAAAAATCGCGGCCCAAAACTCAAAACTTTGAAATCTCCTCTGGTATATTGTTCTCTGCTTTGATCACCTTTGCTCCGATACCATGTAGTACTTTTTCTACAAAACCTCACTCTGATACCATGTAGAAATTCCCACTGTATATCAACAGATTATGCAATAGACTAAAGCAAAATACAAGATCTACTTCTTCAACAAACTTTGCAGATGCTTAATTGATTTGGTGCAAGATCAATTAGAACACATATGATAGAGAATGAGAAACCAATCACACATGAACACAAAAGAAATAACCCTGGGAAAGCCTCAGCTTGAAACCCTAATCTCTGTATTATCATACAAGTGGAAATCTTGTTCAAGTTACAACACAAATCAACTCTCAAGCTATCCTGCTCTCTCTACAATCAAACAATACTGCTCATAGACAGTCAAAGGCTCTCACAACCTTCTCCTCTGCTGTCCAAGCCTCCTATTTCCTTGTGCAGTTTTTCTTGGGGTCTAGTGATTCCACTTGTATGAATTCCCACCTCACACAACTCACATGGCTCAGAAATAACTGCACAAACCTGAAGGAGATAAATCCTTCTGCATGGATGAGTTTCCTTTATAGGAAAAATTCATCCAACTAATAGTACATTGTCCCTCCTTTGATCTCAACTAGGTCTCTGACTGAACTGACATGCATGAGTTATTTATGAGAGAATATTCAGTTATTTGGAGAGCAAAAGTTACATGCATGCAAACATTAACTAACTGAACTCACAATTAATTCAACAAACTGTTAGAACTAATCTAACTGGACTTAACTCAATTAACTGACTCAACTAATTACAACTCATAATTACAACTCACTCTTTTCTCTTTAACTAATGGATAAATCCATTAATCAAAGGAATAACTGTTGCATGTCCTCACATAGACTTCATGTTTATTTTTCATTAACTAATTAACTCAAGGTGAATTAATTAATTAATTTACAAACAACTGCTAAGATCAAATTCGAATTTTACTTCACTATTTTAGTTCAGGGACTAACTAAAATAGGAATCTATCCTGAACTGCCATTTTTAGCAATTCTATTTATAGCACTTCCATTTTTCATTCCTTGCTACTATGTCCAACACTGGTACCTGTAGTGCTATTTTTAGCATTTCTTGTTGCCATTTTCAACAAAGTACTAGAGATGGAGGTTCATCCAAGGGAGAGGATTAAGAGAATTTTTCATTAGTTGGGAAGGGAAAGAAGGAAAAAGGGAAGAAATCTAAAGCAAAACCAGATTCCAGCCAAGGGGGAAAGAATATAGACTTTTCCAAAATAAAATGCTTAAATTATCATGAATTCAGGCACTATGCTACAAAGTGTCCACACAAAGAGTCTAGCAAGAAGAACTCAGGAGGAGCAGCAGGTGAAGCTTTGGCTTCACAGTTCGAGTTAGACTTCACCCTAAATCTATGGCATGGGAAACACTATGATGGGGAGTGTGTTGTACTTGGACTCAGGTGCTTCGTTCCACATGAAAGGGTGTAGAGAGTTTTTCAGTGACTAGGATTGGTACAATAACCTTTAAGATGGAGTCAGGATCCCCTCTTCCCCTCAAAGATGTCATCTTTGTACCACGCCTGAAGAAGAACCTCATCTCTATAGTATTTTTGGAAGATCATGGCTTTGATGTTATTTTTGGTAAAGGGAAATCCTTTCTGAGAGACATAGCTATTGGGTAGGTGAAAATAATCGGGGTTCATGTGAAGAACCTATATAAACTTGACGTGGAAGATTGTGCTATATTAAGCGGTAAGGCAAAGAAAGTGTCGAGACGCGATGTCAGTGAACTCTAGCACTAGGGATTAGGCCATTTGCACCATGGCTGCCTTAAAAGTATGCAACAAATAACCATTGGCCTCCCTAAAGGATCATGTGAGCAACATGATGTCTGCAAGGGTTGTACCTTGGGGAAGTATTTAAAATCCACATTCCATGATCAACAAAACAAATCAAATGTAGCCTTGGAGAGAGTCCACTCTGATGTTTGTGGACCCCTCTCGACAACCTCCACTGCCAGACATAAATACTATGTTATTTTTATTGATGATTTATCAAGAAAGTGTTGGATCTTATTCATGCAAAAGAAGGATGATACTTTCTCAAAATTTGTAGAATCTAAGACACTAGTTGATAAAGAGACCAACAAGAAGGCGAAGGCTCTTAGTAGCGAAAATGGAGGTGAGTATGTTTTGAATGACTTCAAGGAATTTTGTGCCAAAGAAGGAACTCAAAGAAATTTGACAACTCCCCACAACCCACAACAAAATCATGTAGTCAAGATAAAGAACCAGAGCATTGTGGGAGCTGTTACAGATATGCTACATGACTAAGGCATACCACTGCATTTCTGGGTAGAGGCATGTAAGGCAATAGTCTACTTGCAGAACTAGTGTCCTCATTAGATTCTTGGTATGGGTACACCAGAGGAGGATTTCTCAGGGAGAAAGTCAGATGTGTCTCATTTCAGAATTTGTGGAGCCTCTGTTTACTGCCATATCTCCAAAGATTTAAGGAAGAAACTTGAGCGGATAGAAGAGTTGGGAGTTTTTGTGCGTTACAATGGAACTCTACACAACTACTGGGTGTACTTACTTTCCCTCATAATGATAGTTGTGTGAAGGGATGTAGGTCGCTAAGGAGAAAGCAATGAGATGCTCTCTTGACAGGGAGTTTCAAATCCCACCAAAAGAGGAGCTTTTAACTCCAAAGGAGGAGCCTCAGGAAGTTGTGGAGTAGCCACAAATGGAGAAGAAGCGAGGAGGCAGAGTGGAGACATCCACTCAAGCAAGACCATCCATAGAAGGTAGAAAAAGAACCAGGGAAGTTGAAAGATTGGTGCAAGATGCAAGGGAGAATGTGGGAGCTCCTTCAAATTTGCATAGGAAAAGGAGGTCACCTGAGAGGTACACCAACTACATGGCTCTAATGGCTGATCTTGTAGAGAATAACCCATATTCTTTTGAGGAAGTAGTTGAGAAAATAGTTTGGGTTGATGCAATGGAGGAATAATATGAATCGATAAAAAAAGAAAAATGTTTAGGAAGTGGTCCCAAGACCGATAGAACAATCATTTGTGGGTTTGAAATGGATATTCAAAGTTAAGCATGTAGCAGACGAAAGGATAGAGAAGTATAAGGCCAAATTTGTGGCCAAATTATTCTCTCAAGTTGAGGGAATTGACTATGAGGAAACCTTTGCTCATCTAGCAAGGTATTTATCCATTAGACCAATTCTTGCATTGGCTATGTATATGGGGTGGAATATCCACTAGATGGATGTAAAAACAACATTTCTCAATGGAGTTATTGAGGAGGAAGTGTACATAAAGAAACTCGAAGGTTTTAAGACATTTGAATGAGAGTATCATGTGTGAAGACTCAGGCGAGCATTATATGGTCTCAAATAGGCACCCTGAGCTTGGTACATTCAGATTGATAGTTATCTCACTGGACTAGGCTTCACCAAAAGTGAAGCGGATGCAAACCTCTATCATATTTTGGTAGAAGGTAAATTTCTTATCATTGTTTTATATGTTGATGATTTAATATTGACAAGTGATGAGAAGTTGATCAACTCTTACAAGAAGGACCTTTCAAGGGAATTTGAGATGAAAGACATGGGTCTCATGCACTACTTCCTTGGGCTAGAAGTATGGCAAGGTGATGGGGAATTATTTGTGTCTCAAGGCAAGTATGCCGCTGAGATAATGCAGAGATTTTGCATGGAGAGTTTTAAGCCCACAGAGACACCTCTAGCGACTAACTGGGGGGAGAAGAATGCCACTTCGGTTGAAGAGGTTGATGCTACCATTTACTGGAAGCTTGTGGGTTCACTGATGTAACTTGTGAGCACACAACTAGATATGTGCTATGCAGTCAACTAGCTGAGCCAAGTTATGGTTAGGCCGTCCAAATTGTATTGGAAGGCAACAAAAACATAGGCAAATGGGGAATTCATGCATGATATTACATATTGAGAAAAAAGAAATCAAACCATAAACATAATCTTTGGTCATTTCTTACCATACAGTTGAGGAGCAAACCCAAATATGTTTTGCTGGACGTTGCTCTTATTGCTCTGCTCCCCACTTCTATGGCTCCCCTCCCTTTCCTTTCATAGACCCAAAATGAGAATAAAAAATTTATTTTCCATAAGGATAGAAAATGGAATAACTAAGAATAATAGAAACCAAAAGCATAAAAATAATTAAAGATTAATTGAGTAGATTAAAGGAACATTGAAGCCGAGAGGGTTTGATCACATGTGTTGCCTACCTAGACTTTGATGGTGTGTGTCAAGTCGAGGGAGTTATCATTATGTCTGCAGTTTCGACGTATGTGATATGATTGATGTTAGAGTAATTGGATTTGCTTTTATGCCCACAATTGAAGTTCCAGTTCCACCACCACTTAAAGCAAGGAAATATCTAGGGCTGGGCCAGGAACACCATGACACGATACAAAGAGTTGACAGACAAATTTTTACTGTAATTAGAGAATTTCAGTAGCCTTCTAATGCTCTCCAGACCAAAAAAAAAAAACCAATTACATTTGTATAATATTCTTTCTGCCAAGAAGCCTCCTCTTTGAAATCAGAGACAAATTGATGGTCCCAACAAAGCCTCTATCAAAATATTATATTCTATTAAAGAATAACAAAACAATGATGAGTTGTAAACATGAAAACTCAATAACATCACTAAACTGCAAACAATGAAAATAGTTCATAGTAGAGAAATCATATATTTCCATGTCTCAGAGAGCTCATCTATGAAAAATGGTTCTAGCATTACTATTAATGAGTGGCCTACCACGACCCATGGTAAAGCCATGGGTTCCATCTAGCATTCTTGGTTATGGAGGTTGCTTGACCACAACTTCACTACTCCTAGAACTGCCAGTTGATGCTGAGCCAATTGGATGGCCACGCCCATTACCATGATACTACCCACGCGCATGAGCCTTCCCTTCTCCACGTCTCCTACCTTTTCTTCCTCCATATCTTTCATTTTGGTAATGCGCGTATCCCTTAAACTCATCATGTCGGTTTGAATGTTGTGCAGTAACTTTCTATTGCTTATCATTTCCTGTGTTAGATGTGTTGTTCACATCTTCCTCTTCACCATGTACGTCAACATTATCCAATTTTCGTCCCTTTATTTGGTGTCCATACTTACCCATCCACTTTAAAAGCAGTTGCACTCGAAGGCCACTTCTCCAGTTTCCTCCATTATATTGATCAAGAACAACTTTCACATCTTGTTCAATAGTCTCATACTCCACAAGTGAATGCAACTTGTTGCTGACAAACATATCATTCCTGTGTGCCTTCATTGAAACTTGGCCTGATTCGTATCTTTGAGGTTTGAAAACATGCACAAATTTTACATGGCCAACAACACCAAAATGTTTCTCCAGATTTTGGAAAGAGTAATCATTGAGCATATTTTCTGCAAGAATAGTGCGAGAATGCACCTCCTCAAAGTGAGTATCTATCAATGGGTGAAGTCGCCTCACTTTCTTCCCATCTTTATTTACAACTAGCTGTGAAGCTGTCCTCAATGCAACTGCCACCAATGAATGATTGCTAACAAGGCTTTTTACTTTCCTAAAAGATGCCACAACCGGAAAAGGTACAAATCCTTCTGGATCCTTCTTCACAAACCACATCAAATATTTGTGAGTGGGCAGATTTGCATCACTAAAATAGAACTCAACTTGCAACACGGCCTTTTGTCTCAATTCCTCGGTGAGAATGGCCTTTGAGGAATGAATGGGGGCAACCGCACTCTTTGCCTCAGATGCCAAGACCTCCTACTCAAAAGACTGCTCTGGCAGTGGATGTTCTATAAAGCCTGGCATAATCGATCTTCCGATATGAACGACAACTTGCACTTCCAGAACAAACACAAGAGCTTCAACATTAAGCTTGCTCAACGACAAGATTTTCTAAAAAGAGCCAACAAAGATGAATATGACAACGAGTTTTTTTCAAGAGAAACCAACAAAGAGGACAACGACGCCTCTGTGCTTGCGTTCAAGTTCTTAAAAAATTTCCCTAGGAGACCATCATCCATTGGGGTTTCAACCAAAGAAACTTCTCCATGGGTTTCGTATCAATGGAGGGTTGATTTTTTGAGGTTTTAGAGTCATCTACCTGTGGTTCTCCATGGATCATGTGCAAACAAACCTCAACTGCCTCACAACAAGTTTAGAGACGATAGAGATAAGATCGATTATGTGGCACACAATACTAGAGACATTTCAATTTCATTTTCTGAAAAGTATGCGCTTTGATAGTCTACATAGTACTGGAAAATTTCATGACATATTCAAATTTAATTATTTTTTGAAATATTTAAATTTAAAATATATTAGTAATAGTTTAGTTATTTTATGTTTTTGAAGTTTTTTGGTCAAATTTGTTTTAATTTTAAACATTTTATACTAACACCACAAAGATATAAGATAGATAATGCAGTGGACATTTCTTCAAAACTTTTCCATTTCAATTTTTTGAAAGTATGAGTTTCAATAGTCCACATAATAATACTCTCATCACACATCTAAATTTAACTATTCTCTTGAAACATTCCAATTTAAAGAAAAGATCATTTAAGTCCTAGTCTAACTGTTCTATGTATTGGAGTTTTTTTGGGTCAAATTTATTCTAAATTTGGACAATTCGTATAAACACCCCATAGAAATAAGATAAATAATGTAGTCAACATTTTTCTTGAGACATTTCAACTTCAAATTTTTAAAAGTATGTGCTTTGATAGTCTACATAATAATGCTCTCCATCACACATCCAAACCTAACCAATACTTTGAACCATTCAAATTTGAAAACAAATAATTTAAGTTATAACCTAACTATTTTATGTTTTGAAGTTTTTTTGGTTAAATTTAATGCAAATTTAAACACTATATATAAACCCCCCATAAAAATAAAATAGATAATGTAGTGAACATTTTTTCAAAATATTTTAACTTCACATTTTTAAAAATATGTATTTTGATAATGCACATAATACTCTCCCTCACATGTTCAAACCTAACCATTCCTTTGAAACATTCCATTTTGAAAAAACAAACCATTTACCTAACCACTCGATTTCAAATTTCACAATAACGTGTACAAAATTTGATTCTTAATTTTATTTGTAGTATGTCATAAAGCCCTTTATATTTACTTTTCATCACTTTTAAAGAAGATATTGCAACCCTTTTACATCTTTAACTCAACGTGCTATTTTATTTTTTAATTTCCCAAGAAAATGACTTTACAAAAGTAATGGGTTTTGAATGAATAATTGGTAACCGGTATAGACAAAGTGTTTTGTAAGGGTGGACAAGCAAAATGTAAGGCTTAGGCATTATTAGTAAAAAACCTATAGAGAAATGTGCTATTTTAAAGCTACAAAACAAAAACCCCTAAATGGGAGTGGGAGTTGAATTACTTTATGTGAAAGGACTAAAGTATATTTATGAAAATAACACTTGTAGTGCAAATAAGTTATTGGTTAATTTTGATATATGATTTAAATATCGATAAATAATTAGCCATATGGTTTTCAATTGCATTTTCTTACCAATGTAGTTTTAATTATATCTATTTTATATTTATATAATATTTCAGCCACATAAAAATGTAAAATCTTATTATAAATTGAAATATAATTATTTATTTATTTTATTATTTTATTTTTATTTTCTGAATATTATATCTATCTATATATATAACAATGGTTTTGAAAACAAAGTGAGGGTTATCCACTGCAATAATATCTTATGAAAAGATATGAAGTGGAAATTGGATTGGGAACTAATACAACCACACAAGGTTTTACGAAACAAAATCAATATGTTTTTCCATACTTATTATTATCATTTTCTTTCGTTGAAAGACCTTCAAATTCCAAAATGCCAACAAGTCACTTCTTGTTCCCTAAGAAAGAAGTATCTCACTCCAGTTTTCCCTAATGCTTCTTCTTCCCAAGAAAGAAGTATCTCACTCAGGTTCTCCCTAAATTAGATAAACACTTTATCTATTTGTTGCATGCATTAAAACAATAAAAAGATTTTAAAAAATGGCGTGGCAACAGGAGACAAGAAAAACATAAGCAAATGGAGAATTCATGCATGATATTACATATTGAGAAAAAGAACTCAAACCCTAAACATAATATTTGGTCATTTCTTACCTTACGGTAGAGGAGAAAACCCAAATATGTTTCACAGGACGCTGCTCCTATTGCTCTGCTCCCCACTTCTATGGCTCCCTTTCCTTTCCTTTCATAGGCCCAAAATGAGAATCGAAAATTTATTTTCCGCAAGGATAGAAAATCGAAGAACTAAGAATAAGAGAATACCAAAAGCATAAAAATAATTAAAGATTAACTGATTAGCTTAAAGGAACACTGAACATGAGAGGATTTGATCACATGTGTTTCCTCCCTAGACTCTGATGGTGTGTGTCGAGTTGAGGGGGTTATCGTTATGTCTGTAATTTCGGTGTATGTGATATGATTGATGTTAGAGTAATTAGATTTGCTTTGATTCCTGCAATTGAAGTTTCAGTTCCACCACCACTTGAAGCAAGGAAAGATCTAGGGCTGGGCCAAAAATACCATGACAGGATACAAAGAGTTGAGAGACAAATTTTTACTGTAATTAGAGAAGTCCACTAGCCTTTTAATGCTTTCAAGGGAAAAAAACAAAATGAATTACACTTGTACAATATTCTTTTTGCTAATAAGCCTCCTCTTTGAAATAGGAGACAAATTGATAGTCCCAACAAAGCCTCGATCAAAATATTATCTTCTATTAAAGAATAACAAAACAATGTTGAGTTGTAAACATGAAAACTCAATAACATCACTAAAGTGCAAACAATAAAAATAGTTCACAGTAGAGAAATCACAGATTTCCATGTCCCAAAGAGCTCATCTATGAAAAATGGTTCTACCATTACTATTAGCGAGTGGCCTACCACGACCCATGGTAAAGCCTCGGGTTCCATCTAGCATTCTTGGTCCTGGAGGCTGCTTGACCACAACTTCATTGCTACTAGAATTGGCAGTTGATGTTGAGCCAACTTGATGGCAACACCCATTACCATGATACTGCCCATGCCCATGAGCCTTCCCTCGTCCATATCTCCTGCCTTTTCTTCCTCCATTTCTTTCATTTGGGTGATGCGTGTCTCCCTCAAACTCATCATGTCGGTCTCAATGTTGTGTAGTAACTTTCTATTGCTTATCATTTCATGTGTTAGATGTGTTGTTCACATCTTCCTCTTTACCATGTACATCAAAATTATCCAATTGTCATCTTTGTTTGGTGTCCATACTTACCCATCGACTTTAAAAGTAGTTGCACTCAAAGGCCACTTCTCCAGTTTCCTCCATTATATAGATCAACAACATCTTTCTCAGCTTGTTCAATAGTCTCATACTCCACAAGTGCATCTAGCTTGCTACTGACAAACATGTAATTCATGTGTGCCTACATTGAAACTTGACCTGAATCATAACTTTGAGGTTGGAAAACACGCACAAGTTTTACATGGCCAACAACACCAAAAAGTTTCTCCAGATTTTGGATAGAGTAATCATTGGGCATATTTTCTACAAGAACAGTGTGAGAATGTACCTCCTCAATGTCAGTATCTGTCAATGGGTGAAGTCACCTCAATTTCTTCCCATCTTCATTTATAACCAGTTATGAAGCTATCCTCAAAGGAGTTTCCGCCAATGAATGATTGAAAATAGCCATTTTTTTCATTCAAAATGATTTTTAACTTCTCCGAACAAAAAAAACTTGGTGAAATGCAGCTCTTCTCTAAACAAAAAACGACATTTTATTTCATTATCAAAGTGTGTAATGCAAATTACCATAAAATACCTAGAATTGTGATTTGTTTTTGTATGATTATTTTTGCTGTGCTAATAACAATTACAAATTTATAAATATGTGCATGCTTATTGCTCCTTGTGTTGAGGATTCATTAGCTGTTTGTGCATACAATCATGTAAATTTCCTCAAGTTTAAAAAGAAATTCATGAGAAAAATAACATCAGAAACAAATAATGAACAAGAAACATGTACAGTGCAACAAACCATCTAAGAAACACATTAACACAGTGTTTTGATGAAGGAGTTTACCCCTCCTGGGCTACATCTCCTTGGTCCAGCTTCCATGGCTTGGGCTATGTATTAGCTCAATGTGGAAAAAATTATTTTTACAAGTATCTATGGCTCCTGATACCTACACCAATGTGTTCAAAATGTCCAAATTAGTGAAAAATGACTATTAGATCTCTGAAAACTGACTCTGGTTGATCTAGGCATGACCTCCTTCCCCGGTGGCCCTAGGCATCCCTGAACTTTCCAGTGGAAAAACCACTTGTAGAAGTATTATATTCCCTTTGAAACCTATACCAATGAGTTCAGAATGTCCAATTTAGCCAAGAACACCTCTTTCTGAGCTCAATTTGGTCGAAAATTGCTCAAGATATGCTTCATTCAATTTTTCCCTAGGAAACCCTGCTAAAACTGGAGAAGACTCCAGTTAGCACAACCAAAATTGGTAGTCCTGCCGAATTTGGCGTGCCTCAAAAATTGAAACCATCTTAATTTACGGATTAATTAGTGCTAAACAGTATTAGTGGCGCTAATCGCGCTTATCCGTTTAGCACTGGCCCTTGGTCACAATCTTGTGGTCGTATGGTGAGGGAGCTGGCCTGCAGGACTGGCTGCTTCCGCTCTCGCCATTGGGAAACACAATAAATTTAAATAACGTATGGTGGATTCATTTAACGAGACTTGCCTCTTTGGTCCAACAATAATGTATTAGAGTTGGAAGGGGGAGGTCACGGGTTCGACCCGTCCTCCGCCCATCCCTTAATATTTTTCCACCCTGAATATATTCGGACTTTGGACAAACCACAACACATTTATGTATATGCGGATTTATATATATCAGAGTTATGTGATATTTGTATATTATATATATAAATTATAATATAATATATGATATAAAATCATATATATATTTCTAAAAATACAATTCACATAATATTCACCATGAACCAATAATTACACCTTGGAGGACATTGGACAATTACATAACTAAACTGGTGAATCTTGAAGTGACACTTGTCACAACCTCATTGGGAAAAAATTGAAGATTCCCATCACGATGACTGTATTGCCATGTCATCATTCTGTCATGTTCTGCAAATTTTTGAGTTGTGTAGGAAAACGAACTACAAGCATTTTCTCCTTCATTCGGACTTGGTTTTTAGTGAAACAAATTGCGTTACGATCGTCTTGACATATAGGTTTCAAGCCAATCTGAGAACTTTGATTTTTGAGCTAAATATTGAGCACTTGATCATTCCTCCCCACTAGAAGCCTTTTGGGCCCAAAAATATACTATTATCTGACAAGTAGATGAGGGTACAACCCCCTCACCTTTCCAAGCTCAATCCAATTGTATTTCGATGAATTTGTTTCCTTGAGCTCCTCTCTAAGGAAATCAACATTCACTTGCCTAGAGGACCTTGTTCTTCTGTCACAGATGGCGTCTTGTTGAAACTGATTTAGAAATTTTGTAAGAATGCATTCAGAATGTGAAATATGAACATTCTCTCTTTGTTCAACAACTTGAAGCTTCTTTTTGCAAAAATAACACCAACTTGCACCGTTGAGTTGAAACCTGTGATTGACATAATACCTGTACTTGTCTTTGCCCTTTTCAAGCTGATCTTGCTCTATTTGTTGCACCATTTTCAGTCGTTAATAGAAAATCATGGTTTTGTCCATGTCGCCATCAAAAAAACATCCTTCTTACCAAGATGACATAACAAAATATAATGCAAATGGATGACAAATTTCACTACTTGGTTTTCATGATTCAAGCTTGATTGTACATCTTGAAAGTATGAAATTTTTTGAACATAACTTTCATGTAAAACATAATGACACCTGAATACAACAATTACATAACCAATAGGCCTAAAAGGCATAACAATGAACTTGTTGTTTATACCTCTTTTGTACCTTCGAACCAAGTGAAATTTTTGACAAGTATCCATCCAATGAAAGTGCATGGATGACTGCAACTTAACCTTTACACCATGGAAATATTCCGAATGAAATAAGATGGCGAAGTTGCTTGCAAAATCCTGAAACTCAAATGAACCTTTCAAGTTTGAAAGAGCATAAAAAAGAATTGAACTGATCTTTTGGTTTGAAGCAACACATGCCTCTTTCTTTTTGCCTCCCCACTGGAAGACTTTGCACACACATGACAATGCATGCCAAGGAGCTTCGAAAGAAGAAATGTCAACAACAACTCTCCTCCAACATTGGGCTACTCCCAGCAAACCTCTCATCAAAATGATAATCTTGGGCGTTGACTAATCAACAATGGCATCCAACTTGGAGAGGCTTGCCTTCAACTTACCTCCTCCAATATTATGGCCCGAATGCATCAAAGAAGTGAAACCCAACTTGTACTTTGATATCTTCAAAACATCAAACAATTTTCCTTCATAGATGACATGTGCATAAGAAAACTTTCTGAACATGAAATTGTCACTCTAGTGGACAATTTCTTCAAGAAATGACTCTTTTTTGCCATAATTCAAATACATGTATGTAATCGAAGTGCTACAAAGAACATACAACATTAAAAGCCATAAAAACCATTCTTGTTTGGTGTTATGTATATTCTTGCACTGACCTCCTTTTACAACTTTGCTTTGGCTAAAACTACTCCTTTTGTTCTCTTTCTTGAAATACTTACTGTTCCTCTTTGGCACCATAACCTTCAGTGAACAACATGGCGTAAGAAATGATTGAATGAGTTCATTATTCAACAAACTTTTGCATTGAATTAGTGTCTCTACACTTTGCAATTTTGACAAACCTTGCATGCTAACATCACAAAGAGAAACCTCTTGCTATAAATATATTTCATGTGAAGTTTCTTTCTCCTTGAAGGACGATTCTTTCACAACTTGAAATACTTCATCACTCTGATGAACTGAACCAACTAAATCAGAATTGAAACTTGCATTTATGCAACAACATTTTCATAAACAATATCTTCATTTGGCTTGAACATGAGAAGTACTAAACTTTTACTTGAATTCACTAGTCTTTTTGCCTGCCTTGCATTAACAACTAATATGTTTAACTTTTTCTGATGGGCTTTCATTATATACTCCACACCATCCTTGAACAAGTGATACTTGTTTTCATGGCGGTAAAATATTGCTTTCCAGTCATAAAAATATGGACTACCCAACACCACACCTGAAATATCAAGCGGTGCCACATCTAACTCTACTTCGTCAACAAAATTTGCAGTGATTGCAAACTTAAACAAACATTTTCTTGTAACCTGTAAACTGGTGTCTCTTGTTATCTATCCCAAAGGGTATGGTTTATGGTGAGGTACAATTTCAAGATTCAATCTGTTGTTTAAGTCTTCAAAGATTAGATTCGCTTATGACCCACTATCAAAGAGTGTGTCGATCTTGGTGTGTTTAGATATGACCCTAACATGAAATAACTCAATTCGTCTCTTTTCATCTGGAGTAGTAGTAGTGTTACAATTTTGTGAACTAGTGCTTGCAATATCTTGTTTTCCTTTGATTCCAATGATAGTGATTTTCATCACCTGATTCAGAACCTAAATCTTCTTGAGTGATAGCAGTGGTTTTCTGTTTCCCTTTATTGTTGAACTTATTTGGTCTCATTTCTCGATGGAGTTTCTAGCAATGATTCTAATTATGTCCCTCTTTTGAACAATGTTTACAGATAATTTTCTCCCCTTCTTTCTTCACACTTGCATTTTTCTTCCCTTTCCATTTTCGTCCTTTCTCTTTCTCCTTACCCTTAGGTGTCTTTTTATTACTATTCTCTTCATAAGTGTTCCCTCCTCTAGATTCAAGATGCGTGGCTTGCACACATACTTCATCTAAATTTATTGGATTGAACATAAGAATAGTGTGTTTCAGATAGGAATGTAAACCCCCAATATATTTCAGCAGTGTATCTTGGGATTTCAAATTCACTCCTAATAACAAAGCCCTTTTCCTAAACTCCCGCGTATAATCTTGCACTGTTTGGCCTTTAAGCTGCCTAAATTTTTTCCAACTCATAATGAATTTTTGCATATAAGCTAAAGGGTAAAACTGTCTTTTAATTGCATAAACAAATTCAACCTAGGTGATGGGTATCTTACCATGGATTCTCATTTCCTCTTGAGTCTTTGCTTCCCACCAAACTAGTGCAACTCCTTCTAGCCTCAGTGAAGTCAGTTGGATATTTATGTCATCTTCTTGAAGGTTCTGAATTTTGCAATATACTTCCAACTGTTGAATCCAATTGTCCAACTTTTCTGCATTCACCTCCCCATTGTACATGGAAAGTTCGAATTTTATGTCCAATTTCAATAATGAAGTTTTTCCTTTTGGGGTTTTGGAATGAGTATGGGCAGTTTCAATGGTGGTAGTGGAAGATGATGTTGTGTGAGATGATGGAGATGATGAGGAAGATGATGAGGATGGTGTAGATGGAGGTGGCTTTCCACCATTCCCTTTGGAATCCTTCTTGTCATCTTTTTTGTCCTCTAAGCTTCCTTCTCCATGTGGAGGTTTAGAACTCTCTCCAACTATTCTAGTGTTCCTCTGTTCATAGAGGACTTTAACCATCTGAGTCAAAGTGTAGAAATATTTCTTGCATTCTTCCTCTTCTGAAGAGGGACCTTCAGGCTCTCTTTGTCCAGACATAATGGCTAGGGATTCAGGCTCAGAAATTGGTACTGTTTGTACCACTTCAATCTCAGTTGAAGGCAAAACTTGAGGAGTTTCAAGTGCAGTTGGAATTGGAACTTTGGATGGTGGAGATTGTGGACTTGTGGCTCTCCTTCTTCTGGGAATTACCTCAGGAGTTCCAACCAATAGCTTCCCTTCTCCTTTCTGCAACTTTAACCTTGTAAGCATCACAATTTTTCAACCATTAAAACCCTAATTGCACAAACTCAAGCAATCAAGCAATTCTACCTTTACTCTGATACCAACTTGATCTGTTTTTGTATGATTAGTTTTTATGTGCTAATAAAAATTATAGATTTATAAATATGTGCATGCTTATGGCTCCTTGTGCTGAGGATTCATTAGCTGTTTATGCATACAATCAGGTAAATTTCCTTAAGTTTAAAAAGACATTCATGGGAAAAATAACTTCAAAAACAAATACTGAACAACAAACATGTATAGTGCAACAAACCATCCAAGGGACACATTAACACAATGTTTTTATGAAGGAGTTCACCCCTCCTGGCCTATATCTCCTTGGTCCAACTTCCATGGCTTATGCCTCTGTATTAGATCAATGTGGAAAAAGTGATGTTTACAAAGCTCTATGGCTCTTGATACCTGCACGAATGTGTTCATAATGTCCAAATTAGCGAAAAATGACTATTAAATCTTTGAAATCTGACTCTCGTTGATCTGGGCATGGCCTCCTATTGCTCTTCTCCCCACTTCTATGGATCCCTTCCCTTTCCTTTCATATGCCCAAAATGAGAATCATAAATTTATTTTCCGCAAGGATAGAAAATGGAAGAACTAAGAATAACATAATACCAAAAGCATAAAAATAATTAAAGATTAACTGAGTAGCTTAAAGGAACACTGAATATGAGAGGATTTGATCACGTGTGTTTCCTCCCTAAACTCTGATGGTGTGTGTCGAGTCGAGGTGGTTATTTTTATGTCTGTAGTTTCTACGTATGTGATATGATTGATGTTAGAGTAATTGGATTTTCTTTGATGCTTGCAATTGAAGTTCTAGTTCTACCACCACATGAAGCAAGGAAAGATCTAGGGCTGGGCCAAGAATACCATGACAAGATATAAAGAGTTGAGAGACAAATTTTTACTGTAATTAGAGAAGTCCAGTAGCTTTCTAATGCTTTCCAGACCAAAATCAAAACCAATTACATTTATACAATATTCTTTCTGTTAAGAAGCCTCCTCTTTGAAATAGGAGACAAATTGATGGTCCCAACAAAGCTTCTATCAAAATATTATCTTCTATTAAAGAATAATAAAACAATGATGAGTTGTGAACATGAAACTCAATAGCATTGCTAAAGCGCAAACAATAAAAACAGTTCATAGTAGAGAAATCACAGATTTCCATGTCCCAAATAGCTCATCTATGAAAAATGGTTCTACCATTACTATTAGTGAGTGGCCTACCACGACCCAATGTAAAGCCCTGGGTTCCATCTAGCATTCTTGGTCCTGGAGGTTGCTTGACCACAACTTCGTTGCTACTAAAACTGGCAGTTGATGTTGAGCCAACTTGATGGAAACACCCATTACCATGATACTGCCCACGTCCACGAGCCTTCCCTCATCCACGTCTCTTGCCTTTTCTTCCTCCATTTCTTTCATTTGGGTGATGCACGTCTCCCTCAAACTCATCATGCTGGTCTAAATGTTGTGCATCAACTTTATATTGCTTATCATTTCCTGTGTTAGATGTGTTGTTCACATCTTCCTCTTCACCATGTACATCAACATTTTCCAATTGTCATATTTTTTTGGTGTCCATACTTACCGATCCACTGTAAAAGAAGTTGCACTCAAAGGAAACTTCTCTAGTGTCCTCCATTATATAGATTATCAACATCTTTCTCAGCTTGTTCAATAGTCTCATACTCCACAAGTGCATGTAGCGTGCTGCTGAAAAACATATCATTCCTATGTGGCTTCATTGAAACTTGGCTTGAATCATATCTTTGAGGTTGGAAAACACACACAAATTTTACATGGCCAACAACACCAAAAAGTTTCTCCACATTTTGGATAGAGTAATCATTGGGCATATTTTCTACAAAAACAATGCGAGAATGCACTTCCTCAATGTCAATATTTGTCAATGGGTGAAGTCGCCTCACTTTCTTCCCATCTTTATTTGCAACCAGTTGTGAAGCTGTCCTCAATGTAGTTGCCACCAATGAATGATTGCTAACAAGGATTTTTACTTTCCTAAAGGGTGCCACTACCAAAATAGGTACAAATCCTTCTGGACCCTTCTTCACAAACCACATCAAATATTTGTCAGTGGGTAGATTTGCATCACTAAAATAGAACTCAACCTGCAGCACAAACTTTTGTCTCAATTCCTTAGTGAGAATGGCCTTTGACGAATGAAAACCAAAAGCATAAAAATAATTAAAGATTAACTGAGTAGATTAAAGGAACACTGAAGTTGAGAGGATTTGATCACGTGTGTTGCCTGCCTAGACTCTTTTGGTGTGTGTCAAGTTGAGGGGGTTATCGTTATGTTTGCAGCTTCAACATATGTGATATGATTGATGTTAGAGTAATTGGATTTTCGTTGATTCCCACAATTGAAGTTCCAGTTCCACCACCACTTGAAGCAAGGAAAGATCTAGGGCTAGGCCAAGAATACCATGACAGGATACAAAGAGTTGAGAGACAATTTTTTACTTAAATTAGAGAAGTCCAGTAGCCTTCTAATGTTTTCCAGACCAAAAAACAAAACAAATTACATCTGTACAATATTCTTTCTACTAAGAAGCCTCCTCTTTGAAATAGGAGACAAATTTATAGTCCCAATAAAGCCTCTATCAAAATATTATTTTCTATTAAAGAATAACAAAACAATGATGAGTTGTAAACATGAAAACTCAATAGCATCTCTAAAGTGCAAACAATAAAAATAGTTCACAGTAGGGAAATCACAAATTTCCATGTCCCAAAGAGATCATCTATGAAAAATGGTTCTACCATTACTTTTAGCGAATGGTCTACCATGGCCCATGGTAAAGACCTGGGTTCCATCTAGAATTCTTGGTTCTGGAGGTTGCTTAACCACAACTTCACTGCTACTAGAACTGCCAGTTGATGCTGAGCCAATTGGATGGCCACGCCCATTGGCATGATACTGCCCATGCCCACGAGCCTTCCTTCGTCCATGTCTCCTACCTTTTCTTCCTCCATTTCTTTAATTTGGGTGATGCACGTCTCCTTCAAACTCATCATGTTGGTCTGAATGTTTTGCAATAACTTTCTATTGCTTATCATTTCTTATGTTAGATGTGTTTTTCACGTCTTCATCTTCACCATGTACATCAACATTATCCAATTGTCATCCCTTTGTTTGGTGTCCATACTTACCCATCCGCTTTAAAAGAAGTTGCACTCGAAGGCCACTTCTCCAGTTTCCTCCATTATATAGATCAACAACATCTTTCTTTGCTTGTTCAATAGTCTAATAGTCCACAAGTGCATGCAACTTGCTACTGACAAAGATATCATTCTTGTGTGCCTTCACTGAAAAACTTGGCCTAAATCATATCTTTGAGGTTGGAAAACACACAAATTTTACATGGCCAACACGACCAAAAAGTTTCTCCAGATTTTGGATAGAGTAATCATTGGGCATATTTTCTACAAAAACAATGCGAGAATGCACTTCCTCAATGTCAATATTTGTCAATGGGTGAAGTCGCCTCACTTTCTTCCCATCTTCATTTACAACCAGTTGTGAAGTTGTCCTCAATGTAGTTGCCACCAATGAATGATTGCTAACAAGGCTTTTTACTTTCCTAAAGGGTGCCACTACCAAAATAGGTACAAATCCTTCTGGATCCTTCTTCACAAACCACATCAAATATTTGTCAGTGGGTAGATTTGCATCACTAAAATAGAGCTCAATCTGCAACACGAACTTTTGTCTCAATTCCTTAGTGAGAATGGCCTTTGACGAATGAGTGGGGGAAGTCACACTCTCTGCCTCAGATGCCAAGACCTCTTGCTCAAAAAATTGCTTTGGTAGTGGATGTTCAGTAAAGCTTTGGCAAAATCAATCTTCCGACATGAACGACAGCTTGCGCTCTAGGAACAAACACGTGAGCTTCAACGTTAAGCTTGCTTGACGACAAGCTTTTCTAAAAAAGAGTTGACGAAGACGAATGTGACAACAAGCTTTTTTCAAGAGCAACCGACGAAGAGGACAATGCTGCCTCTGTGCTTGCAGTTAAGTTCTCAGAACATTTCTGCGGAGGACCGTCATCCATTTGGGTTTCAACCAAAGAAACTTCTCCATGAGTTTCGTATCAATGGAGGGTTTATTTTATGAGGTTTTAGAGTCGTCTACCACTGGTTCTGCCATGGATCCTGTGCAAGCAAACCTAGACTGCCTCACAACAAGTTCATAGACAAATTTATGAAAACAAGTTTACAACTCAGGGAAATAGGAATAAAGTTTGCAGACCCGCATAGCTTCTCTTGCACGCTGCATTCGATATCCAGACGAAGAAGTACATCACCATCCATAGCCTCACTGTCTCGCTTGTAGAACCATGCATTCAATACAAACGAAGGTTGCAAACAGAGGCTGCATTCAATACAAATATTGTTGATGCTATGCGTTGAGAAAATGAGCTATGGTGGCGACAACATGCCAACGTCACCACCTTGGAAACCTTGAAACCTAAAGTTAAACTATGCGAAAAAAAATAAAAAATAAAAAAATAAAAGTAAAAATTGTTTATACGGTTTACATTAATACTAAAACACAATTACTAAATATCACTAGCAATAACATAATAATCATATGATAATATATACATCTAATTAAATAAAACTATTTATATCTAAACGTTATTTACATGAGATT
>APFE031253307.1:55223-69887 GCA_000404065.3 Pinus taeda | reverse complement strand
GAAATGCAGGATCTAGGGTAACATCAGACCACGCTTAACCTGGTAGCTAGCCCTACTAGTTTGGGAGAGGGCTCTCTCCTTGTTAATCTCAGGAAAATATGGCCAATAAAGCTTGAGATGACTGATGTGAAGACTGATTTTAGGCTAGGTATGTGAGCTGAGGAGTTTGAATAAATTTAATGATGGTTTTGCTGGCTCAAATGTGAAAGGCAGATTTGGGTCCAGGGAATAGACACCGTCCCGCAGAGATCTCTATGGGGCAAGGTAGGCAAATGGTTTAGCACTTAAAATTGAGTGAGATGGAGATATTTTAGAATGGTGAGGAGTTGAATAGGGCATGAAAGTCTCAGGGATCCTCTTCAAACAACTGAAAACATAAATAACTAAACAAAGCCTGAGATAGAGCACTGCAACTCAATGAATTTTACCTTTATCCTTGTTTCATTTAGTTGAGATGAACAGAGAGATAATGGCATACATAAAACACATGGAAACTTGCAATTACAGAAGGAAACACAATACCAAATCAAGTTTCCACAAGAATCCCATAAAGTGCTGCAAACCTTGGTCTATTCCTTTGCCAAACTGCTGAAATGAGTGTACAATAATGCTCAAAGCATTCACAAGAGTCCAGCCTTTACCAATGATTGAAAAACTACTAGATATAGGAAGCAAACAACTCATGCTAGGCTTTAGGGGTCGAATTCATGAGTTTAGGAGCTGTTTCAATAAGATCTAAACTAAGAACTGAAAAGTAGGCAGTGGAACAACTTACCTCTAAAACCTAGGAAATTGATTCATTCAGTTGCAAACTACCTTTTCATGATGAATCTGCCTCCATGAGTGAAAATTTAGCATAATTACATCAAAATCCATCAAGTCACATTAAATTACATCAAGAGTTTGACTATTAGAGAGGAAAAAGTCAAACTGAGAAAAAACTAGGCGAAAAATAGAGTTTTTTGGCAAAAATGACAAATTTTCATCCTGTGTGCTGCGCTCCTGTCCCTGTGTGCCGCACTACTTTGCAGCTGATTTTGGAGGCATTCCCATGCACCAAATTTGCTCCAAGTGTGCTTGTTGGAAATATATACCTGTCTAATTTCCAGAACAAGTGGAATTTCTGAATTTGGTCTCCATTTGACCCTCCAAAAATGAGTTCTCCCAACACTGCATCCTGTGTGGCCAAAAAGGGGCAGAAAGGTCATTTTTGAGGTGTTTTTGACCTTTTTGGAAGCTCAAAACCTGTCAAAATTTCTTGGCCATGTGAGGGAATTCATATTTTTCCATTAGGAATCCAAAAATTCCAAGTTTTCCTTGAAAGGAGGTCTCTAGCAAGAGTTCACACCAAGTGGCGCGACGCACCAAGCAAAAAAACCTGTTTTTTACTCCAAAAATTCAAAATTTGCAAAAAGTTTCCCAAATTTCTTGAAATTTGGGCTGAGTGTTCTTCATTAAGTGCTGTGTTGAGCTAAGGAAGCCTAAGCCAAGATCTGGAGTCTATTTTTCTCTTTTCTCTTCCTCAACGCTTTCTTCAACTTGGCCTTCAAAATCCTGATTCTCGCTTTGCACACCTTGTTTCTTGCCAAGTAGTGGTAGGCCATGTGCCTCAACATCTTTTTCTCTCTATTGGCCTTCTCTAGCATCTTTTCCAAGTGAATATTTTCCCTCTCAAGCCAAGATTCACGATCAGCTTCAATTTCTTTTTCAAGTGGTGTCAACTTAACTTTCCTCCTCTTGGCAGCTTGCCGGTTTTCTCTTATGTTTTGGAGCTCCATAATGGTTTGCTGATCCTCTAACTATTTGTTCCTTTGCTCCAAATAGTTAATTATCCACTTGGCTCTTTCCAGTTTGAGAGACAAGTCATACATGTCATCTTGCTGCTCCCGGATGATCTCCTTGAGCTTTGAGCTTTGGGAGCCCAAATCAGTGTCATCCTCCTGAATAAGAATGAAATCTGTCTCTTGTCCTCCTGAAGGCCCCTCATCATGTAATGACTGCTTACCCTTGTGTTTTACCTGCTCTGTTGATGGAGGAAACGAGACCCCTTCCACCCCGAGTGGAGATAGTACTCGTTTTGCTGCTGCAAACAATCTCCTAGTGCCCTTTTGGTATGTGACAAACACTGGCACACTGGTGGTTTGAGGCTCATGCACCTCTTGCTAATGTGAAGGCTCTCCTGCCTCATGAAAAACTGGTGGGGGTACTTGAGAGCCTGTGAAGACCTCATGTGCAATGAAATCCTCCCATGAAATATTCAGTAGACTAAGCTGATGCAAAACCACAATTTTGATTAGTGCAAAGTGATAGATGCTGTTATACTGCTAATGAGGAGGCTTCCTTTGAACCAATGCGGTCATCTTCTCAATATTCCGACAAATAAAATAGGGGAAGTTCATCATCCTCACCCTAGTGAAGTGCATCAACAATATGATATGATAGGTGTACAGACGAGAAAATCTGCCCTCAGCCGAAATATTTGATTATGAGTTTCATCAAGGGAGCATTTGTGTCCTGAAGGCATCTGAAAGGGAACACTCTACTAATCTGCCTCTAAAAACTAGCCTTGATATAAGGCTCATAATGATCTCTGTCTACCAGCTGTCCCTTATTCCATTGCTCACCTACATTTGAAATACCGGTTGGTTGAGCTATAGTCTCAGGTGTCAAGGTGAATGTCACACTTGCCAAATTGACTTGGCCATTATGAAGATGGAGTACAAACAGTCTGGCAAGCTCATGGTGGTATTTGACTCTTTCCACCATCTCACAAAATTGGTAGCAAGATTGATGTTGGAAGCATGTGACAGCAAGAGGACAGGCCAACAACTTAGCAAGTGAAGTAGGCTCCTCTCGGTTATGTTTTCCACTCTTATGAGGTCTCCTTGGTGCATGAATTTTTCTAGAAGAGTCACTAACTATTTCCTCATTTTTGTCATAGGAAGAATTTGACTCCATGTTTCCCAATGCTTGATTTTTCTTAGATGAGTATGAAGAGATTTTAGAGTGACAATAGGGAATTGCTACTAAAAGATAAGAATTGATGAGGGACTATGTATGAGGGGTTGGGGATGCTGCTGGTAGGGTTTTTGGGAAATGAAAGGGTTTAGGGAATGGTATTTAGGGTTTGGGGTAATGAGATTAGGGATTAGGGTTAGTAGTTTTAGGGATATGGGGAATAGGGAATAGGTAAATATGAATGAAAAGGGAGGGAGAAAATGAAGTGAGGGAGTGAAGGAGTGAAAATGATAGGGGTGGGATTTAGTAGCAAAAACAACAATTTGTAAACCCTAGGCATTGTTTTTTTAATAAGCAGTGCAAGGAGCCAGGGTTTCAATATTTCGCTATTAAATCACTATAATTAGTGAAGAAAACTCATGGATTGGCCATATGGTTAATGTCAACTTACTTGTGCAATGAGGAATTGGCAATTTGGAAGTTTGGAGGAGGCGTTTGGATGAATTTCAGGCGCTGTTGACTAGTGTGCCACGCTGGCTTGGTGCGTCACGCCAGTAAAAATTTTCAACATGGACTGCGCTCTATGTGCGTCGCGGGCTCGGTGTGACGCGCCTTGACCCAGGTGCGCCGCGCCTGCAAGTTTTCACCCTTTGACTGCAAAATCACTCCCTTGGCTTCAAAACACAAATGCACTTGCTTTCCTTCACTTTTGGCATGCAAATGAACCTCTTTGATATGAATACACTTTATATAGCAATGGCTTTAATTTTTGACTCAAGAAAACCCACTTTCCTAATGTTTGATTTTCACTTGCTTTTTGAAACTCTGTTTTGGGCAGTTTGCTTTACTTTTTGCCTTTGATGGACTAAATGCTTTGGCATTTTGTTTCTTTTGCAGGAACTGAAGTAGCAGAGGTTTGGCAAAGTGACCAGGGCTGCCTCTGAAATTATTACATATGAAAAAGTGAAATTACATAAGACTTTAGTACATGAAACATAAAAAAATATGTTTTTCCTCAAAACAGGGTTTTGAGGAAATATCAATCACTGAGCATGTGATTATTGAAATTTTTGTTGCTGAGACTTTATTTGACCTCCTCATGCACCTGTTGACCATTATTAAGCGTTTACAAGACCTTATGGACAAACCCTAGACCTAATGAGACCTAAGACCTAAAAATGATTTTTTTCAGATGTAAAGACACAAATGACTGTAAATGACCTAAAAATGGGCCAGTAGGCAAAGATCATGAGGGAAAAATTTATAAAATGCCACTACCATTAGATGATCCATGATCCTAATGGAATGCAGATGATCGGATGAGACACCTAAAATGAAATGAAACAATAGAATTTTGATCACTGATGGAGGGATGAAGATACCGACACTAACATTGGCTCCAATGGGGATGGTAGCTCCTTGGAGGTGCCAAGAACTACAAATCTCTGGGAAAGCAAGCAGTGCCTTCGTCCATTGGGCTATGGAGTCAATAACTTCGACAGACCAAAACCAATATCTTAACTCAAAACCGACTGAATTTCAAGACTGAAATTTGACTCAAAACTAACTCAATTTCAAGACTAAAATTCGACTGAAAACTGACTCAAACAACTGACTCTATCAACCCACACTAAGTAATCAAAAACTGACATCAGACTTACTTAACTGAAACAAGTACTTACAAAGCTTTTTTAATGGCAAGCAAACCATCGAGATTTGAGGGCTTCAAATCATGATGACAACCACCTGCCTACTGATGAAATATGTACAATCATGTGTAGTGAGCCTTCCAATGTAGCAATCCAGCAGATGGCTACATACTGAAATTCTGTTCTCACTTTCCCCAAGTAGGTAGAACGATGTACATGTAGGCAACTCACAGTAACAATCTAAACCAAGACTTATGCTAACAAACCAGGCAACATTCATCTTTTCCTAAGCTTGCAAAAGAATGTCGAAAGGATCTTGAAAATTCTGAAGAACTAGCTTGTCTTGAGATCGAGCAGCAACAATGCAAGTACTCCCTTGATTCTGATCTAAAAGAATAGTTGGTTGCTGAGTGATAGGAAGGCAGAGTGAAGTATAAGCTTCTGCCGTCTAAGTGCTCGCTGTAAATTCCTAAATTTCATGGTCTAGGTCATTCTTAAATAGAAAACAATCTTCAAGATTATCAAACATGATAGCCTTATCATCTTCATGAAATAAAATATTATCTGTTTGCTGATCTATAAAGCTAATTTCAAGACTATCATTGTTTTCAAAAGTGGAAGAAGCTTCACCAACATCTTCTTGACCATGTGCACACTGTAGATCTGCATTAGCTTGGGTTGTAACCTGAACTTTTAGGAGTTGATCTATCTCATCTTCAGACAGAGGAGAGAATACTTTCTGTTTTGTTTTGCTCAAGTGATTATTGTCTTCTTGAAATAATATTTCAAAACATGAAAAACCTGAATGGCAGTCCTTAATTCCCTGATCTTCTGAAATTTGGAAACATTGTTGATCATCTTCTAATGACATGGCAATCAAATTATCATTTACCACTGAGTTATTGAAAGAAGATTTTTTACTTATTTGTTTTTCATGAAATGACTGGATTACCTCCTCATGAAGGCTTGGGTCAGTAACTTTGTCTTCTTCATTCCAGATGATCTCAACAGCAGAGCTCTCCTTCATGGGATTCAAAACAAGGTAGTCTTCATCATCACGATTTGAATCTAGATTTGAAATAGCTGGCTTGACTTTATCACATTCTGAAATTGAAACTTGACTTTCATGGGATTCAAAACAAGGGATTCAAATCTCCTTCATGGGATTCAAAACAAGGTAGTCTTCATCATCACGATTTGAATCTAGATTTGAAATAGCTGGCTTGACTTTATCACATTCTGAAATTGAAACTTGACTTTCATGCATGCTGTCTTCTTCTATGGACAGATCTGAAATAAAACCTTCTCTTTCATCATTTTCTATTGTACTAAGATCTTGATCCTGCTGCAAATTTTCCTGAGCATCTTGATAAGTATCCTCTAAGTTCTATTTATGCTGCTGAAATGGATTTTCGTACAGAGCTTCCATGATCTCATCGTCCATGAAGTCATCATCTTCATAAACTTTCTCAAGATTTTCAATAAAACTATCAACATGTCTACAACAGTTCTGAACTAAATTAAGGATGGATAAGATTCTTTATACCTTTCAAAGAACATGGCATGAAAATCCTTTAAACAGTAAATACACGCAGGCGGAAAAATTTCATACCAAGATCAGGGTTCACCTTCTAGAGTGGCCGTAAATATATTCATCAAGCAACCTTTAGGAAAATCAACCTTCAACTTGCAAATATGTATGTGAAATCTAACCAGATGTAAAGCAACATCCTTCCTATCATCATCTTTAAACATAAGAAAATTCCTTTGCCAATCTACCTTAGGAATTTTATTTGGGAAACCTGGAATGTGATCTCAGCTCATGGGAGCATACCTTCGATCTAGTGAAACCATTTTGATAACGATGAATTAACCAAGAAATTCTTTAGGCTGTTGGTTCTTGAACAATAGAGTCACCATAAAAGTTTTGAACCTTGGGATTCTTCGACACTGGAGCCGCCAGGTGAATGATTTCAGCCTTCATATGTGTCTGACTGATGTCCACCGTCAACAATCAAATCTAACTTGATACATGTACTGGGGCAATTTGCAAGTCAGATGTTCAGTTTATAAGACTAGACAGGAGATTGACTGAAGCAGCGCTTATCTACTTATGCACTCGCAAAGCAATGTGCAGTTTGAAGGCTACCTGGCTAACTTTAGGCTCCGTATGTAGTTTATAAAGAACAATAAAAAACAAATAAACTTTTCTTCCCCAGTGGAGTCACCACTATGTTATGGCCTAAATCTACCTCAGGCTGAGAAAGGCAAGATCTAGGGTAACATCAAACCATGCTTAACCTGGTAGCTAGCCCTACCAGATTGGGAGAGGGCTCTCTCCTTGTCAATCTCAGGAAAATATGGCTAATAAAGCCTGGGATGACTGATGTGAATATTGATTTTAGGCTAGATATGTGAGCTGAGGAGTTTGAATAATTTTAATGATGGTTTTGCTGGCTCAAATGTGAAAGGCAGATTTGGGTTCGGGGAATGGACACAGTCCTGCAGAGATCTCTATGGGGCGAGGTAGGAAAATGGTTTAGCACTTCAAATTGAGTGAGATGGAGAGCTTTAAGACTGGCGAGGAGTTGAAGAGGGCATGAAAGTCTCAAGGATCCTCTTTAAACAACTGAAAACATAAATAACTAAACAAAACCCGAGCTAGAGCACTACAACTCAATGAATTCTACCTTTATCCTTGTTTCATTTAGTTGAGATGAACAGAGAGAGATAATGGCAAACATAAAACACATGTACGCTTGCAATTACAGAAGGAAACACAATACCAAATCAAGTTCCCACAAGAATCCCTAAAGTGCTGCAAACCTTGGTTTATTCCTTTGCCAAACTGCTGAAATGAGTGTACAATAATGCTCAAAGCATTCACAAGAGTCCAACCTTTACTAATGATTGAAAAACTACTAGATATAGGCAACAAACAACTCATGCTAGGCTTTAGGGGTCGAATTCATGAGTTTAGGAGCTGATTCAACAAGATCTAAACAAAGAACTGAAAAGTAGGCAGTGGAACAACTTGCCTCTAAAACCTAGGAAACTGATTCATTCAATTGCAAACTACCTTTTCATGATGAATCTACCTCCATGCGTGAAAATTTAGCATAATTACATCAAAATCCATTAAGTCACATTAAATTACATCACGAGTTTAACTATTAGAAAGAAAAAAGTCAAATTGAGAAAAAACTAGGCGAAAAACAGAGTTTTTTGGCAAAAATGACAAATTTTCATCCTGTGCACTGCGCTCCTGTCCCTATGCGCCACGCTACTTTGCAGCTGATTTTGGAGGCCTTTCTGTGCACCAAATTTTCTCCAAGTAGGCTTGTTGGAAGTGTATGCCTGTCTAATTTCTAGAACAAGTGGAATTTCTGAATTTGGTCTCCATTTGCCCCTCCAAAAATGAGTTCTCCCAACACTGCTTCCTGTGTGGCCAAAAAGGGGTAGAAAGGTCATTTTTGAGGTGTTTTTGACCTTTTTGGAAGCTCAAAACCTGTCAAAATTTCTTGTCCATGTGAGGGAATTCATATTTTTCCATGAGGAATCCAAAAATGCTGAGTTTTCCTCAGAAAGAGGTCTCTCACAAAAGCGTGCGCCAAGTGGCGCGACGCACCAGGCAGAAAAACCTGTTTTTTACTCCAAAAATTCAAAATTTGCAAAAAGTTTCCAAAATTTCTTGAAATTTGGGCTGGGTGTCCTTCATCAAGTGCTGTGTTGAGCTAAGGAAGCCTCAGCCAAGATCTGGAGTCTATTTTGCTCTTTTCTCTTCCTCAACGCTTTCTTCAACTTGGCCTTCAAAATCATGATTCTCGCTTTGCACACCTTGTTTCTCGCCAAGTAGTCGTAGGCCATGTGCCTCAACATCTTTTTCTCTCTGTTGGCATTCTCTAGCATCTTTTCCAAGTGCATATTTGCGCTTTCAAGCCAAGATTCACGACCAGCTTCAATTTCTTGGTCAAGTGGTGTCAACTTGACTTTCCTCCTCTTGGCAGCTTGTCGAATTTCTCTTATGTTTTGGAGCTCCATAATGGTTTGCTGATCCTTTAACTATTTTTTCCTTTGCTCCAAATAGTTAATTATCCACTTGGCTCTTTCCAGGTTGAGAGACAAGTCATGAATGTCATCTTGCTGCTCCCGGATGATCTCCTTGAGCTTTGAGCTTTGGGAGCCCAAATTAGTGTCATCCTCCTGAATAAGAATGAAATCTGTATCTTGTCCTCCTGAAAGCCCCTCATCATGTAATGGTTGCTTACCCTTGTCCTGTACCCGCTCTATTGATGGAGGAAACGAGACCCCTTCCACCCCGGGTGTAGATAGTACTCGTTTTGCTACTGCAAACAATGTCCTAGTGCCCTTTTGGTATGTGACAAACACTGACACACTGGTGGTTTGAGGCTCATGCACCTCTTGCTGATGTGAAGGCTCTCTTGCCTCATGAAAAACTAGTGGGGGTACTTGAAAGCCTATGAAGACCTCATGCGCAATGAAATCCTCCCATGAAACATTCAGTAGACTAAGCTGATGCAAAACCACAATTTTGATTAGTGCAAAGTGATAGATGCTGTTATACTACTAATGAGGAGGCTTCCTTTGAACCAAAGCAGTCACCTTCTCAATATTTCAGCAAATAAAATAGGGGAGGTTCATCATCCTCACCCTAGTGAATTGCATCAACAATTTGATATGATAGGTGTACAGATGAGAAAATCTGCCCTCACAGCTGAAATATTTGATTATGAGTTTCATCAAGGGAGCATATGTGTCATGAAGGTACCTGAAAGGGAAAACTCTACTAATCTGCCTCTAAAAACCAGCCTTGATATAAGGCTCATAATGATCTCTGTCTACCAGCTGTCCCTTATTCCACTGCTCACCTACATTTGGAATATGGTTGGTTGAGCTATAGTCTCAGGTGTCAAGGTGAATGTCACACTTGCCAAATTGACTTGGCCATTGTGAAGATGGAGTACAAACAGTCTGGAAAGCTCATGGTGGTATTTGAATCTTTCCACCATCTCACAAAATTGGTAACAAGATTGATGTTGGAAGCATGTGACAGCAAGAGGATAGGCCAACAACTCAGCAAGTGAAGTAGGCTCCTCTCAGTTATGTTTTCCACTCTTATGAGGTCTCCTTGGTGCATGAATTTTTCTAGAAGAGTCACTAACTATTTCCTCATTTCTGTCATAGGAAGAATCTGACTCCATGTTTGCCAATGCTTGAGTTTTCTTAGATGAGTATGAAGAGATTTTAGAGTGACAATATGGAATTGCTACTAAAAGGTAAGAATTGATGAGGGACTGTGTATGAGGGGTTGGGGATGCTGCTGGTAGGGTTTTTGGGAAACGAAATGGTTTAGGGAATGGTATTTAGGGTTTGGGGTAATGAGATTAGGGATTAGGGTTAGTAGTTTTAGGGATATGGGGAATAGGGAATAGGTAAATATGAATGAAAAGGGAGGGAGAAAATGAAGTGAGGGAGTGAAGGAGTGAAAATGATAAGGGTGGGATTTAGCAGCAAAAACAACAATTTCTAAACCCTAGGCAATGTTTTTTAACAAGCAGTGCAAGGAGCTAGGGTTTCAATATTTCCCTATTAAATTACTATAATTACTAAAGCAAACTCATGGATTGGCCATATGGGAATGTCAACTTACTTGTGCAATGAGGAATTGGCAATTTGGAAGTTTGGGGGAGGCGTTTGGATGAATTTTGTGTGCTATTGAATGGTGCACCACGCTAGCTTGGTGCGTCGTGCCAGTACAAATTTTCAACGTGGACTGCACTCTATGTGCACTGTGCGGGCTCAGTGTGCCGCGCCTGCAAGTTTTCACCCTTTGACTGTAGAATCACTCCCTTGGCTTCAAAACACAAATGCACTTGCTTTCCTTCACTTTTGGCATGAAAATGAACCTCTTTGATATGAATACACTTTATATAGCAATGGCTTTTATTTTTGACTCAAGAAAACCCACTTTCCTAATGCTTGATTTTCACTTGCTTTTTGAAACTCTGTTTTGGGTAGTTTGCTTTACTTTTTGCCTTTGATGGACTAAATGCTTTGGCATTTTGTTTCTTTTGCAGAAACTGAAGTAGCAGATGCTTGGCAAAGTGACCAGGGCTACCGTTGAAATTATTACATATGAAAAAATGAAATTACATAAGACTTTAGTACATGAAACATAAAAAACTCTGTTTTTCCTCAAAACAGGGTTTTGAGGAAAAATCAATCACTAAGCATGTGATTCTTGAAATTTTTGTTGCTGAGACTTTATTTTACCTCCTCATGCACCTACTGACCATTATTGAGCGTTTACAAGACCTTGTGGACAAACCCTAGACCTAATGAGACCTAAGACCTAAAAATGACTCTTTTTTTTATTATTATTATTTTTTTTTTTCCAGATGTAAAGACAAAAATGACTGTAAATGACCTAAAAATGGGTTAGAAGGTAAAGATCATGAGGGAGAAATTTATAAAATTCCACTACCATCAGATGATCCATGATCCTAGTGGAATGCATATGATTGGATGAGACACCTAAAATGCAGTGCAACAGGAGAATTTTGATCACTGATGGAGGGATGAAGATACCGACACTAACAAAGTATGTGCCTGGACTGAAGAAGAACTTGGTATTGGTTATGATGTTGGAGGACAAAGGCTACGGTGTTGTCTTTAGTAAGGGAAAGGTTTTCCATAGACACATCACCACGAGACAGGTGAAACAGATAGGTTCACGACTCAAGAACCTGTATGCTCTTGGGGTTCAAGATGCATGCGAAGCCTTGAGGAGCAAGGAAAATTTTAGAGACTTGGTGGTTGAGAGGGAGAGTAAATTACCTCTCAACATGCAGTCATAGAAGAAGTCTTAGACAATTGTGGAGGATCCACAATTAGAGTCAGCAGAGGGATCACATGCAGTCGTACCTCTAGGTGTGAGGTGAGGCGATGTGGAGTGATAGTCCCAAGAAGGCTGAAATTGGGCAGGGTTCATTGAGAGGTTTTATCTCATGGATCGTACCTTGCTACGGGAACCCAAAGTACATAGTAGTGGGATTGATGTAGTCAGAGATCAAAGTGACAGAGGCTAGAGCAGCCAGAACTGAAGAGTGCAGAGAAGGATTGACAATAGTGCAGAAAGGCAGAGTCAGCCGAAGCGCAAACTTTTCAGTTGATAGAGGCAATAACAGTTAGAGACTTTGATGACAGATGCATCATATTGATTCAGGTTGGATATTTTTTTTGTTTCTGGAGTTGCTGGAGCAACAACACTAGAGAGAAGTGTTGCATGCATAACATTCCAAAGGTTCACGATTGGGATCGAGTTGAATTCCTCTCTTGTTGAGAGGGAGTGTTGAAAATAACAACAAGAAATGATAAAAATAGAATCCATAATATTCCAATTTTAATTTGTCCTTGAACTAAAATTGTGAATTAAATTCGAATTTAGTCTCACCAGCTGCTTGGAATTAATTAATTAATTCATTATGGATTAATTAGTTGGAGAAATTCAGGTTAGAAGTCTTTATGAAGTCATGCAATAGTTATCCCTTAAAGTAAGGAGATTATCCCTTAATTAAGGAGATACGATTGAGTTATATTTGATTTGTAATTAGTTAGCTCACTTTACTGAGTTAAGTCCAGTTAAATTAGTTCCAAACTATTTGAGGAACTAATTGTGAGTTCAGTCAATTAATGTATGCATGCATCCAACTAGTGTACTCCAGATAATTGAAGATTCTCCCTTCAGTAACTCATGCATGTCTATTCCGAGAAAGACCCAGTTGATATTAAAGATAGGGACAATGTACTATCAGTTGCATGTTTTCTCCTATAAAGGAAACTCATGCATGCAGAAGGAAGAAGGTTCCTTGAGGATTGCGCAGTTCTGATAGTGTGTTAGAGCAGTGTGTGAGAGTAGTGTTACACTGGGTGAATCCCAAAGGAAATTGCGCAAGGAAATAGGAAATTGGAGGGCAGAGGAGAAGGCTTGTGAGAAGCTTTGATTTCCTGTGAGCATCCAGGAGGATTGTACTGAGAGCTGGCTATCTGTGAGAGCTAAGGCTTTGTATAATTCTGATGTATTTTCACCTTATATGATAATACAGATAGTGGGGTTTTTAGCTGAGGCTTTCCCCTGAGTGTTTTCTGTGTTTCATGTGCATTGATTCTTCTTCTTATGGTTTATATGTGTTCAACTCTCATTTAGCTCGATCTTTAAGCTTCCACAAGTTTGATAGTAGAAGTAGATTATAGTATTTTGCTTTGGTATATTGCATTATCGAGTTAATCTACAGTCAAATTTTCTACATAGATCTTAGAGGTATATTTTTAGAGAATTTGCAGGAAATTATCCACATCCCAGGACACTTGCAAGACACAGCCCATAAGATTCAGGACGACGAACTAGTCGCAGCTGTACCATTCACTTGTAAGGCCCCATTTTTTCGGCGGTCCCAATTTTTTTCCCCACGTAGTTTCAAGTGACCCAAGTCATTAGACTCTTGAGCTTGCCATCTTTCCAAGCAGACTACTCTAAGTAAGCTCAAAAAAATTGACCGAGATTTGTGTATGCTGGGTACCGGATCTCAAGTTATGGCTACGGAAAAGGTAGTCGAGAGGGTCGCCCACCTTGAAGAAAAATTCGAGGCATTCGAGGCCAATATTTCCAAACAACTCTTAGGACTAGCAACCCTTATAAGAATGCCTCATAGGGAGGACCTTAATGTTGATGCACATATAGAAGGAGAATCCAACCCTCACATTCACTTTCATGGAAATCACCACTCTTCCAACCACTAGACACCCAATCTGGACATGTACAAATTTGATGGCTCTAACCCTGTAGTATGTGTAGTACAAATGGAACAATATTTCTCCCTTAATGATATCTACAAAGATGAAACTAAGCTACATGTGGGAGCCATTTACTTGGACCAAGAGAGATGGGAGTGGTGGTAGTGGCATCAGAAATGTTATCCAAGGAGAGAAACTTGGAATATGTTCTCAAAATCCATATGTGATTACTTTGACCGGGAATCTAATTTTTTGGGTAATCTTGCTAAGCTCCGACATACAGGTACATTAAAGGACTACATTGCAGCCTTTGAGAAATCAACCATTAGAACTGACGGTCTGGGAGATGAATTTTGCTTGGAATGTTTCATCAGTGGCCTAAAGGAAGCCATCCAAGCCCATGTCTGGATGCACTACCCAACTACTCGGTTGGACGCATGCCGCAAGGCCTTGGATGTGGAAATCGCCTTAAATGCCCAATCCAATCGTCCAAATTTCATTGCCAAGGCATGTCCCACCCAGGCTTAGGGCCCCACCCAAACAATTGAGGTTCAAAAGGTGTCACCAATAGAAATGGACGAAAGAAGAAAACAAGGACTTTGCTACTACTGTGATGAAAAGTACTCCCCTGGATAGAAATGCAAGGAACCAAAATTATTTTAAATTGATGCTACTGATAAAAGCTCAACAGATGAAGCTCCTAATCCGGATTTAAACAGGAACACAAAAAATTACAGAAATAACCATAAATACAACGATGCAATAGAAATAATACTTCATTTCATTACTGTAAAATAATGAAATATGCTTACAAACATAAATGGAAATAAACTAGCTAGGGCGATGGTAGCTTATCTCTGAGAAGAGATGTGGTAGATACATGCCTTTGAACTGTGTTACAATGAGGCTCGAAGGCCTATTTATTGTTTAGAAACAATGGAAAATCATAAACATCCAA
Organism: Pinus taeda; assembly: GCA_000404065.3. Lineage (NCBI taxonomy): Eukaryota > Viridiplantae > Streptophyta > Pinopsida > Pinales > Pinaceae > Pinus > Pinus taeda. The sequence goes on along the minus strand of APFE031253307.1, from coordinate 55,508 downwards.
AAAACTAACCCTAGGAGTGTTGGGTTGTGTTATATTCTTTCCACATAGTTAACAGGGGGTTTGAGGGGTACCCGTAACCCCACTTTATGGGGTTTGGGGCAGCGCCCCGAAAATTTTTGGTTTTGGACCCTATGTTAGGTTGGGCAAACCCACCTATGGTTTTGTGCGTGATTTTCACACATGTTTTTTGGACGCGATGGTTTTTGGTCCATGGTTTTGGATGCGATGGTTTTCGGTCCATGGTATTGGATGCTTCGGCATGTATAAATATGTATTGTAACATTG
>APFE031253307.1:8206-54715 GCA_000404065.3 Pinus taeda | reverse complement strand
GGTATTGGATGCTTCGGCATGTATAAATATGTATTGTAACATTGAAAAGAACATAATGAAAAATCAAGCTGGTAGTCCCTGTTTTGGGATCCAGTGGGAAATCCCTGTGTATACGTGTTTTATGTGTTATGCTCTCGCATTTTTATTTTTCCTGTGATTTAGAATTTGTATGCAGGTAATTTCTGTACGGGGTTAAAACCTACAACTGCTAGATGTAGGAACTAATCAACATGGTGATCATGGTAGCATAACATGGCTCATTCAACACAATTCAATAGTCGGCGGATCCAATTCGATACTCCCACCGTGTGTCTCTGGTACTAGTGAGGAATGTCTCCCACCCGAGCATACTTTGGGATACCACGAGTGAAATCCTCAAGGTTCCTCATGATCTCTTCCTCGTTGTCACTCCCATCCTAATAAGGAGAGACAACATCAGCTGGATGGGCGACGTGCCTGGCTATTAGGGACATCCTAATAGGATGCTCTGGTTCAACATCTGCAATAGCAAAGAGAAATGTTATAAACACATATATGTCAAAAAGCACTTAAAAAATCACAAAATTAAAAAATTTATTTCTTACCTTCATCATCAAAATCCTCTCCATCTGGTAGCGACATGTCTCGATCTCCACGAAATTTGATGCCATTATATGTCCAATCCTCCACAATGATATTTTTTCGTCATAGCCATGAAACGAATGCAAGCCTATATGACATGTGTTGGCTCCTAGTGATCCCGGGCATAAAAATACTCCAATGGGCCATCCACAAGTCACGTGGCATGGGAGGATCTACCTCAGTCAACTGGCACTGGAACAGTGGCACCTATTCCAAGAAAAATGTCACTAGTATGGATCCGAAGAAAAAATGCTTCAGATTCCCCAACTTAGATTTGGTTAGCTGGCATTTTATGTTGATCTTCATGGCCTCCACCCAGTTTAAGATCATCGATGCTATGCAGTCGATGGCATACAAGAATTTCAACTTATTAGTCTCGTGCACTACCTAGGACCCCACCAATCTGTTGATAGTCAACAGTAACACTCTTAGTGTTAGATCCTGAATGGTGGAAATCTCAATCTTTCCACTCTTGTATTTGAGGGCTTTAGGGCAATGTTCGATGAGCAACATGGCCATGCTTGCCCCAATCTATCATGACCCATATAAGTTGTCTGGTTCCCCTCTTCAGGACAGTCCTGTGATGAAATAAATGTCTAAAGTTTCTAACTCTAGCTCTTGGTCACCAATGAAAAATATCTCCTGATTTATGTTCCAGAGACTAATCAGGTACTAAGGAAACTCAGTTTGGGCCTGAATCCCTAGCGTGAGAAAGAATTTAATGAGCCCATAAGCCCTCAAATCTTCCAGGAAATTTGGATCATTCAGTACCTGGGTGTCCACATCCTCGTGCTCACGTTCTTTCCAGTCTACCATTTTCTACGATTCTTTCCTCCAAAAACCATAGATTTTTAAGTATTAATCATTTTTGACCCATCAATTTCAAATTTCAATGATGGTTTTAAGGGGAAATAGGTTTTTCCCCTATTCACGGTGCTGACACGCCTATTTTAAAAGCAGTTGCGTTGAAAGCACAAAAGGCCGTGTTAATTACCCTCGGCTGGTGTAATTTCGTGCCCAGAAGTCACGTCAACCACAGGCAAAAAACTTTTAGTAAATTGTCCCTCAAAAATCCCAAAAATGGTTAAAAAGAAGAATAAATGGTATGAAAATGAAGCTTAGGGCTTTGGCTCTTACCTACAATTGGTGGCTTGATGAATGACATCCCGGATCTCCCGCAATCTACTCCAGAACAATTAGGGCAAAAGTGAGTAGAAAGTCTTTCACAACAAGGTAAAATAGTAAATGGTAAAAAATATTTACTTTTCCTCCTTTTTATTCAGTTTTTCATGAAATGTTAGGTTTTTGTAAATATTTTGACTTATTTTGCCTCTAGAATTAGATAATGCACTTTACCTTCTTTGAGCAGTGACAGGTGATGGATATTCGACGATGATGTCGAGTCATAGTTCAACTCTTTTCTCGACTCGTAAAACTCATATGAAAAAATTTCCGAGTATTTTTCTCTTTTGACTTATAAAAGAGACTAAAATGGGGGGTCCAATTTCAAGCTCTTTTACAACCCTTTAAAGGTGAGAAGATAGCCGAGCCATTGTCATTTCAAACTCGTTAATGGATGCGAAACGTTGTGTGCCCAGTATAAGTTTACACCCTTTTCAGGCTAGGAGGCACTATTTACGAAAAAGGTACTCCTTGACTGAAATTGTCAAGCGCTTCTCTCAAGTATTGTTTTCTACCTTTTCGGGCTCGAGAGACACAAATGTATGAAAAGGGACTATGTGGAGTTTTCTTTTCCATGTGTTTTTCAAACTCTCTAAACATGAAAAAGATATCGAGTTACACCTTTGTCGGAAACATTAAAATATTAAATGACATCAGATTCGTCATCATGACGAACATGAGCTTCTCCTTCCTAGGACTTGTTAAAATTACTAGGTCGGATTTGTCCGAAGGATCAACATATAGTGCAAGCATATGATATCCCCTTCAAGCCTGTGATTAAAAAATAATTGGGGTACCTGCCAGAAATGCTAGGGAGAAAATTTGGAAATCTAATCAGTTGTGTCGGCAACTCGCTCTTGAGCATGACACTTTTTTCTTCATGTCTGGTTGGGATATACTCATTTGTATGGTTGACCTTCCTGGGTTGGGCCGTTCATTTTTTCCTTCCATTTGATCTCTACTACATCATCATGACCATCAATCCTATGGATCCAAAAGCTACCAAACTTCCAGTTGTGTCCCCGATATGTTCAAGAGTTGTCCTTCTGCAGTTACACTTACCTCTATTCTCTGTATCATCCAAAATCATTTTGCATCCTTTTTCCTCGTGTTGATTATGTGGGATACATTATTGCCCTCCTTTGACACAACTGCTTCCTATCGACTTCAACTCATTATCTGGGAAGTTGACCGAGAGACTCCCTTCTGGTACCTTAGAGCTTGCATGCCCTAATGGCAAGTTCTTCGCACTCGATGACAACTTCACATCATTGGATTTCGATTGAGTGATTTTGCAGGTGTTCGAATTCATTTCTTCTATTCAAATTCCATGGATTTTGTTGATAGTACCTTGAGGACCATTGTCACTATTGGCAGTTTCTCTCACGCTTGTCAATAGTTTACATCATTGACCGGTAATCAAGCGACTTTCTAGCATGTTTGACGTCAACACATATATTCACAAATAGAATTTTTACTTTGATTGGGTCATGTTGGAGCACAAGACCCTGGACTAAAATCACAAAATTCCAGGTTGCGAAGTGATGTGACATGGTTATGTTGATATGTGTGTCTCTTTCAGATGGATGGCTACAACCATACCATGAGTTATCATATGTTATCCTTCTTATTATTGGATGGTTGCAACCATACCTTGGTTTCATTATGATCCTCTTTAACAGATGGCTACGCCCATGGCTGAATCCTTCCACATGGTAATTCTCTAGATGGTTGCATCCATACCACGATTCATGTATCATTTGATAGAGTTTTCAGTTATGTATATGTATTTGTACTTTCTTGTAGGTTATCTGATGGTAGACTATGGTTCCCCGCACTGATTCATAAAGCATTTCATCCCTCACTCTAGTTCGGCCTTCACGCTTTAGGGGGAATTTGTTACAAAGAAATTTGTCACTATCCCTATACTCCTCATTCCTTGATCCTATAGGACCTCTACAATGAACCCTACATGCTTTCCCTTCATCAAGAAACTCTCATTGTGTGCCTCTTCATGAGCAGAACAATTCCCTTTTGCACGATTTCCCCAAAATCTTTTTCTTTTCCAAGTTTACAAGACCAATGCTAATGACATTTGTCCTTCTCGCACCGATATGTAGGGATTAACACTATCCATAGCACCAAATGGAGGGATTGAGCTTTGTTCCAGTCACATCGATCCTCTTACTAAAAGTTTTTTTAAATAAGGAGCTGAAGCTTCCAGCTCTAGAAGCTTCGTAATAGATGTATGGTAAATGGTTTGGCCGGATGGGGTCGAGGATGTCAGTTTTGTCTCCTTTCCCCTATAAGGATGGAACTACCTCAAGGTACAAGACATTCTCCCATGAGAAGATGATCCATCTCCCATCCATTCATGCTATATAAACCTTCGTTTTTCCCAAGCACAAGCTAGTGTTAGTGTTGAAGTGTTAATGTTGGTGTGCTAGTGCTAGTTTGGAGTAAACGAAAAGCTATTCATAGTTGTATCTCTCTAGTTGTGTGAGGGAGAAGTGTGAATTTGGTTTAGTGTGAAGCCTAAAGGGAAGAGCCTTAAAACTATCATTGTTGAGGCCATCATGGAATGCTAGCAGAAGTGTGTGGAACCTGGTTTTGTCGAAGGAGAACAACAACATCAAGACAATGGTTGTAATCGATTCTTGATTCATTATATATGTAACTATCGATTGATTTCCCACATGCTGTGTCATCTTACATGTTCATAGCTTAATTTTTCTTAACTTTTTGAGTATGTTGAATTACAATTTTTCTATTATCATGGTTGTTGTTTGTTGTTGTTTACTTGTTTCAGGTGTTTGAATAAGGAAACAAGAGATAGATAAAGTGAGCAAACAAGGACATAATCAAACGGGATAAGTGTACTAAAAGGTTGGCCCTCTAAATTGGTTCTAACCTGAGGAAATCTTCCATAGAATGTATCAGTTGTGGCTAGACCCATTATTGGGCTAGATGAATTGTTTGTGTCCGCACTCAAAATTTTACTTCACCATAGACCTTCTTGTATTTAATGTTCAAAAGGAGTTATTGCAGATATGTGGACTATTTCTGATGGCGATCAATCTATAGCTTCCCTTGTGTCTGCATAAACTGAGAGGTTAGTGATCTATGTGGATGATAGTCTCGTTCCCAAAAATATAATGTTTCCATTATCAAAATTCCTGCATGATGGACTACATATCCTTATCATAGTGAGGTATTTATAAATAGTATCAGAGAGTGTCTCACTATGATAAGCCACCATATTCCATTTCTAGGTGAGAATTGCATCAATAGCATAGTCAGAGGCATCTGTCTCAATTTCAAATGGTTGTTGTAGGTATGGAAATGTGAGTATTGGTGCATAGGAAAGGAAATGTTTTAGCTCAACAATGCCTTCTCTTGTGCCTTAGACCAAAAAAAACAATTTCTTTCTCTTTTCCCTTGGTAATTTAACTCAAAGGTTAATCGATATGAGAGAATCCCAACATGAACCTTTGATAGAAATTGGCAAGACCCAAAAACTTGCAAAGCTCTGTGAGAGTTGTTAGGGCTGACCAATTCCAAATGACTTAGATCTTATTCGGATCCACATGTATGCCTTACTCATTAATTATGTAGCCCAAATATTGGATTTGGTTCATGCGAAAGGAGTATTTATCCAAGTTGGCACATATTTTATATTGCCGTAAGGTTTGAAGGACCTGTCGAATATGTTGCATGTGCTCTGCCCAACTCTTACCAAAGATGAGGATGTCAGCTACATATACAACTGTGAATGAGTTTTTTAAAGAATACAAGATGTCATCCATCTACCTCGTAAAATTTGCAGGTGGATTTTTCACTTCGAAGGGCATGACCAACCATGCAAAGGGGTCACCCTCAATGTTTTTGAAGGTGGTCTTCTGTACATCTCTGGGTTATATTGGAACTTAGTGATATCCATACTTTAGGTCAATATAGATGAAGTACTTGGCCTCCTTGATCTGTCTAGAAGGTCAACAATCTATGGGATCCATTGTCTATTTCCTAACACTAATTTTATTCAGTTCCCGATAATCAATGTAGTCTCTAGGTCCCATCCTTCTTTTATAGAAGTATAATTGGGCTCCCACAAGGTGAGGAACTTGGTCAGATATGCCCTTTTTGTAGCGATTCCTGGATCTGCTACTTGATTTCCTCATTTTCTAGAATATATCAGCTGTATATTGGCCCATTGGGTAGAGGTGCTCTGGGAGTAAGATCGATCATATGCTTGAATTGACAGTGCAAGGGTACCCCTATGGGTGAGGAGAAGATGTCCATGTACTCTTGCATGACCTAATCAACTTACTTCTACTATGCAGAGGAACCCTTTCTAGGTTCCATGGATGTCGCCATGATCTTTTTCTCACTTTGAGAGTGAATCAGAAAGAAAAAAAATCCCAGTGTGGGAGATGATCTTACTGCATTGGCTGGGAGAGATCAAAGAAATCGTGGTAGGCGGGGCTACTTTCGGTATCCTATATTTTTTCTACCAAAAGGAACAATAAAAGTGCGAGGCTTGGAATCATACACAACATGACATTCCACAAGTATGGTTTTCCTAATAAAACATTATTGAATTCAAGAGGAGAACAATCACAGAGTGCCTCTTCCATGAAGGGCTTGATGTTTTAGGGAAGGTGCATTTCTAGCTGACACAAATATCTCATCCTTGGTGGAGCCACTAGATAGTGCATGGATGTGGGTGTGGTGTGGTCAGTAGGAAAAACTGATTAATGACCTCTACTGATATGAGGTTCTTTTGGCTCCCACTGTTGATGATGAACAACAATGGAGAAGCCTTCACCCACATCTATGAGTAGAAGAAATGCTCCCCCTCCTTTGGATATTGAGGCTAAATTTTTTGGACTTGGTGGTGGGAATGGTGGCACCAAGTTCTGCATCAATAATATGTTTCCCCTTGTCATTCCCCATTTCGACATCTGGCTCATAGTAAAAAAAAATAGTCTGAATCTGAAGCTTTTAGCTTGACCACCAGTGACTACTTGACATGGCACTAATTTGTGTTATGGGTGGGTCTCTAGTGGAACTCACACCATTTTTTGGTGTCCCTCTTTATATTTTTGGTGCTATTATTTTCTTTTGTATTCGATGGGTTATATTGGGTCACTCCACCTATGCTATATCCTTTTTTCTATGGGTTGGAAGTGTCTTTTCCTTGCTTCATATTCGTAGATCCAAAGTATCACTTCTTCTCATTAAATTTTTTCTTGATCCTCACAACATGTAGGTACATTGAGCCAAGCGAGGATATGTCAAGGAACTCCATTTTTGCTTAGATGTATTTGTGTAGACAACCATGGTACTTGAGTATTAGGTGCTTCTCAAAATACCTGATTCCCAACTTTGCGCATAGGGTATCAAAAAGGTTCATGAACTCCGACATGTCTTTGTCCCTTTCTTTCCATAGAATGGTCCACTTTATGTACTTATCTTCATAACTCTTGATATGGTAGTATTTTTCCTTAAAGGTATATCTAAAAGAATTTCAAGAGGGTGTGGCTAAGAATAGTGAGAATTCCTCACGTCCCTCTGCTCACATTAAGTTTTCCACCTATCCTTGACATGGGGGGTGAATTTGAGGAGTGAAAAAGTAATATTTTCCAATCAGAAAAATTATGGACTGAAAAATATCATTCCAACAAATTTAATCATCTATCTAGGGAATTTGCATCTACTCGGCCTTCAAATATAGGAATTTCATTGTTAACTTGTACCTTAAAGGGGGCAACGCCTCCTAAGTGAATGTTGGATGAAGGTGCTTCCCCTATTGATACACACCAAAAGATCTAGGAAAAAATGTCCATCATATCATTCCTTTGTCACTCAAGGGCCTCTTTGAGTGAAATTTTGAAAGGATATCCTACTCCATCGTCTTTATTTTACTTTTCCATGGGAGGCTGTGAGGTTTGGCAAGGCCATTTTTGCAAGGGTCCAACCAATTCAAGTCACATCTCCTTAAACATTGGCCTCGTTGGGGACATGCACAAAAAATAGAGAAAGAGTAGACCAATCTGATACCATTGATCCAGATTTATGAAGGATAAAAATGAAATACACATTTAAATAAAACAAAAATGATACAATGAAACAAAACTTCAATTACTAAGTGGAAAATGTTGAAACTATTTACATGTAGAAAAGAAACAAACTAGCTCACACGATGGTAGCTTATCTCTGAGAAGAGATGTGATGCCTACACGGCTTCTGAATTGATTTACAATGAGGATCTGAGGTCTCTTTTCATGAAGAAACAATGAGAAACCATAAACATCCGAATACCTAACCCTAGGAGATGAAGCACCAAAATTTTGTGGGCCTCGATGGGGTTAGTTGGAACGTCAACTTCCTAGGGTCATAACTTTTGCATATGATCTATATTTGGCATACATGATAGTCTGTTGGAAATTTCTATTGATTCGTGTTTGCTTGTTTTCAAAAAAATTCTGTTTAGGGACTTAAAATGGATTTGGAAGTTAAAAACCCGAAAAACAGATAAAAATAGAATGTATGCTGGAAAATAGGAAATTGATAGGAAATAATGATGGGGTCCAAGTGGAATAAATGGGTAGCTACCAATATCCACCTTGTTCAATCCTCCCCCCTTAGTCAACAATGGTCCCCATTGTGTTGAGTGCCTCCTTGAGATGGGGTAACTTCTCTTGAACTTTGTCCTTGGTAAGCCACATGCCTTGGTGGAAGAGTTGGATGAGTTTGACAACCTGATATAGTTGGATCCTTTGTTGGAGAGTGTACTAAATTTGTGTGCCTATGATCCGATTAGTCATGGCATGTTCAATGTGATCTGGGTTTAGCTTCATTGATATCAACTGCTCAATAATGTCTAATGTGTCCAACAATGATGGAAAGTATGGCCGAAGGTAGTCCACATTAAAAACTGGGTGCATGCCAAGGAATGGGGGAATAATTAGCTTGAAAACATTGTCACCCACAACCTTCGTGATGGTGCAAGGCCCACTTCAGAGTGTTCAAAGATTCTGATGGGATCTAGTAAGGTGTTCCTTATACAAATACAACCAAACTTTGTCACCCACTTGAAACTTATATGGCACCTGATTGGAATTAACTTTATATAGGATATCAACTTCAAACTAAGCATGTGCAGATTCTACTAGTGTAGTCGCAAGGTACATTGTAGCATCAATGTGGCACAATGGTTGAAATCTTAAGCCCAATTAAAATGGTTTGCGGCCAGTCTAGTTATGGATAGCTCTATAATGGCTATGTTTCACATAGGAAAGACTCTCATCCCATGTTCCTAGATGCTTGGAGTTGTACATGAGTAGTATTTTCACTATCATCCTCTTGAAAAAATATTTCTAGCCATTAGTATGAGGATGGAATGAAATCGACTTGGTGAGCTTAGTGTCCAATGATGACTATAGTCTAGACCATAATGCACTTAGGAACATGACATCTTGATCTGATATAATGGTCTGTGGAATCCAAAAATGTACCCACACTCATTAGAAGAAGAGTTTGGCAGTGTCTTTTCCTGTGATACTCTTCTTGCAAGTAGTTAATATAGCCATCTTAGAAAATATATTGACGACCAAAAATACACAGTCATTACCATGCTTAGTAGAAGGAAGGATTTACATATAGTCCATGGAGATGGATTCCCAAGGCTGGTTAGGAGTGAGAAAAGGATTTTATAGGCCTTGCTTCTTAATGGTTGGCTTGGTGATAACATAGGCAGTACAAGATATAATATATTTTCCAACATCCTGTTAGAGTTTTAGCCAATAAAAATACTTTTGGAGTACTGCCACAATTTTCTCCAAACCAAAGTGTCTTGCTACCCAATTATAGTGCACCTCCCAAATCATCTTGACACACTCACTTGAAGGAACACAAAGGTACCCCAGGTAGCATAACAATGTTTCCTACAGGTGGAATTATGGTACTTTCTTACCATCCATCAACATCTAGGATATGGTGGAAAATTCTGGATCATTTATGTATAATTGTGGCCATCTAGAAGTCTCGTGCTAAAAAGAGTTGAGAACAGTGGTTAGTTCCACAACTAGTGGATGACTAAGGCAATGTACAATGTTATTAGTGTTTCCCATCTAGGGAAACTTTTAAGGATGCAAATTTATTTTAAAGTTTAGAAACCTTGGAAAATCTTACTAGTCACTAACATGCAAAGTATAAAATGTTTGAAGATACTTTTGTAAAAATATTCAAATTTATAATGATTTTATACAGTGTTTGTAAATTTTTGGCAATTTTTAAGGTAAAATAATTTTATACTATAAAAAAATTTCAAATCATTTTTAGAAAAAAATGGAAATTGACGAATCTTTTTTTGGGAGAAAACCATGGAAAATCAGCCCACCTGTGAATATTAGCCCCTAATATTTTCCCTGTTCCCATCTTATATTTACTGTTCAAGTGGAATTTTTGCAGATATGTGGATCATTTCTAATGGCGATCATTTTGTAACTTCCCTTGGGTATGAATAAACTGAAGAGGTTAGTGATCTATGTGGGTGATCGTCTCCTCCCCTAGAATGTAATGTTTCCACTGTCGATAAGCTTGCACGATGGAGTACATCTCCTTATCATAGATGGGTAATTTTTGAATAGTATCAAAGAGTGTCTCACTATGATATTCCACCAAATGCCCTTTCTGGGTGAGAACTGCACCAATATCATAATTGGAGGCATCTGTTTTAATTTCAAATGTTTGTTGCAGGTCTGGGAATGTGAGTACAGGTGAAAAGAAAAGGCAATGGTTTAGCTCAAAAAATGTCTTCTGTTGTGCCTCAGACCGATTTTTTTTCTTTTGCTTTTCCTTGATAACTTGACTCAAAGGGAAAGTGATATGAGAGAATCCCAACACGAACCTTCGATAGAAATTGGAAAGACCCGAAAAACTACAAATCTCTATGAGAGTTGTTGGGGCTATCCAATCCCAAATGACTTGGGTCTTAGTCGGATCCACATGTAAACCTTTCTCATTAATTATGTAGTGCAAATATTGGACCTTGTTCATCCCAAAGGAGCTTTTCTCCAAGTTGGCACATAGTTTGTGCTCCCATAAGGTTTGAAGGACCCACCAAATAGGTTACAAGTGCTCTACCAAACTCTTGCTAAAGATAAGGATGTCATCCAGATATAAAACCATGAATAGTTGGTGGAAGGCCAAAAGTTGTCATCCATCAGCCTCATAAAAGTTTCAAGGGAATCTATCAACCCAAAGGGAATGACCAACCACTCAAAGAGGCCCTCGTATTTGAAGGCAATTTTCCAAACATTTGTGGGTTCTATTAGAACTTGGAGATAGCCAAAATTCAAATAAATATTGATAAAGTTCTTGGCCCCATTGAGGTGGTATAGAAGGTCATCAATATATGGGATTAGTTATCTATTCCTAACAATGATTTTATATAGTACCCAATAATTGATGGAGAGTATTTAGGTCCCATCCTTATTTTGTACAAGTACAATTGTGCTCCCACAAGGTGAGTAACTTGGTTGGATGTGCCCTTTTTGTAGCAACTCCTCAATCTGCCACTTGATTCCTTAATTTTCCAGTAAAGAGTAGTGGTATATTAGTCCGTATATTAGTCCATTGGGTAGAGGTTCTCTGGGAGTAATATCGATTGAATGCTTGACCTAGCAGTTCAAGGGTACCCTTGTGGGTGAGGAAAATTTGTCCTTGTACTCCTCCACAACCTTATCAACTTGCTTTTGTTGCACAAAGGAACCATTTCTAATGGCCATGTATGTGGCCATGATATTCCCCTTACTTTGTGAGAAAATTATAAGGAAAATAAATTTCCTATTCTAGGAGATGATCTTAATGCATTACCTAGCAGAGATCAAATAAATGTAGTAGGTAGGGCTACCTCCAGTATCTTTTATATTTTTCTCTCGAAAGTAATAATAACAGTGCAAGTTTTGGAGTCATACAAAACATGACACTTCCACAAGTAGTGTGGGCTTAATAAAACATCAAATACTTCAAGAGGATAAACATCACATAATACCTCATCTGTGGAGGGTTTGATTTAGTAGGGAAGGAGGCAATACTGGCTGACACAAATATCTCGTCCTTAGTGGAGCTACCCAGTGGTGTATGGTTGTAGGTGTGGCATGGTCAGCAGACCAAACTGCTTAATGAACTCTACTAAGATGAGGTTATTTTGGGTCCCACTATCGAAAATGACCTACAATGGAGAACCCTTCACCCACATCTATAAGTGGAAGAGACGTGCCCCCTCCTTTGGATCTTTGGGCTCAATATTTTGGACCTTGGTGGTGGAAATGGGGCACTAAGTTTTACATCAATCATTTTCTTCCCCTTGTCATTCTCCTTGTTTGGTTCTAGCTTAGATTCATAAAATACATCTAACTCTGAAGCTTTTATCTTAACCACCAGTGACTACGTGGTGCGACACTCATTTGTATTGTGGGTGGGGATCTTGTGGAACTCACACCACATTTTCGTGTCCTTTTTCTTTGAGGATTTATTATTTTCTTATGGATTCGATGGGTTGTCTTGGGTCACTCCACCTTCACTCTATCCTTTTTTAGTTCTTTGGAGGTGACTTTTCCCTACTTTAGATTCATAGATCCAAAGTCTTGCTTCTTATGTTTAAATTTCTGCTCGATCCCCACATCATATCAGTATGTTGTAGCAGTGAGAAGATGTTGAGGATCTCCATTTTTGCCTAAATTTATTTATGTACTATTGTGCTATACAACAACCCCCCATTTCATAATTTTTTTTATACAAAATCATAATATGAAATGGATTCCTTTTAAAATAAACTTAGATGTGTAAATAAATTGGTATTAACCATCATAAGAAAAACCCTTATCAAAAGGATTAATGTAAATGAAGTACTTTAAAAAACTTTTGAATAGAAATAAAGTGGCTCTTTTAAAAAATTATAAAGTTCTTTGTTATTGCGATAAAGCGATCGCAAGATTGCATATCACAATAACAAGGGAAACATATATAGAGACACATTCACTCACTCCGATCCGAAAAGGTAATTGCTATTGGATATTGGGAAAGGAAAATCACAAAGCATAATGAAATAGCCCCCTTGACGTCTCCGATGCGATAAAGCTATCGCCATCGGCAATCGGCGATAACAGTCAACACATGATTAAAAGGCATACTCGAATTCTCTGATGCGATAAAGCATATTGCAATTGGCAATCGGCGAAATCACATTGACAAACTAATAAGACCTGAATCCATTCCTCGATTGCGATGCATTAAATGAGGCGCATAGTTCGAAAACTTATTTAAAAGGTTTGCATGCATTATATCGCCTTTCGGTGATCGGAAATATTTCAAACGAATATTAAAGCCTTTCCTTTCACGTTACCAATCGCCAATTCGCGATTTACCTCTAATTATCCATCAAAGAAATCTAAGACATGCTTCAATGAATCATTTGGAATATAGATGACGTGATGGACATTTAAAACCTCCTTTACCATGATTGATAGGTTAAACGGCTAATCAATGAAGTAGTTAAGGGAAGATTTTTCTATAGATTTTATCTGCAGCAATTTCACTTTAATCCATTATCACCCGCTAATCGATGTAATTCTTTCATATTGGTCTATGGAACAATTTCTCTGTATCACGTTTCTCTCATTGCTTGTGTAGAACTCCACTCAAATAAGAAATTTGAAACAAATGGGGAAGAAATCAAAGAAATCTACAGCCACAACTCCTAGAGCAGTAGTGCAGCTAGCCAAGGATCCAAGGACAAGCAAAAAAGGGTTAATCACAGACACTACATGCCTTAGCCTTGGAAATATTAGTTGGGAAAGCATTTACAATTTAATTGAAGCAGAGGAGCCTGAGGAGATATCCGAAAGCGCCACAGGTGACTCAACTAACAAATCGGAAGCATCCCTCAGAGATTTAGCTTATTCATATTTGCACAAAATAGCAGCATGAGAAAAGATTGTTCGATACACTGATGTAGTAAGATGGGTGGTAGAAGAAATTCCAGTTTCAAACAAAACATTTTGCACAATTGACGGAAGGATTTTTGGATCATTTCAGCCGGATGATCTAAGGAAAATGTACCACTTACTCGAACCTGAAAAGAGGTACAACAAAGCATTCCTTGAGAAATTTGAGAATGAAAATGAGACAGAATCGGCCCCGATTAAGAAGTGGAGACATAACCCCGAGAAGCACAAACACGAATCATCAGGTAAGTACTCGGTGGACTCATTAGCTTCTCCTTACTCTTATGCCGGGGTTATGGTGTAGAATGTGGGGGATACATGATTTTGCTAAATTCACCATTGAAATGGTCCCTTTAATGGAAGCAGCAGTCAATAGTTATGTGATGGATTGGGCAAACATTTTGTCTGACAAATTGGCCACAATAATTCTTGAATTTAGATCAAATTCACGCAAAACTACCAAGACCATTCCCCCTTTGTATTATAGCACTTATATTATGGATACTCTCTGTTTTAACTCTGAATATCCAGTACTTGGATGGAGATGGACTGCCCAGGACCCCAAGCCAATCCATAATTATCATCAAATGTTATGGTAAGCCCACTACAAAGATCATTTGTACAGAATTTGCAATGGTTTTATGTTGCTTGTTTATTATGCTATTTTTTATAAGCCTACCCCGAGGATTTCCGAGGAAGCAGGGATAGACTTGACTGCAATTGGTAATTAGTTAAGAGAAGACAAGTTCACTTATATAAGGCTTTTTGGTAGCCTTACAAGACCTCATGTCCTTCCTCTGTATGTGCTCGATAAGCTATTAGCTCGGGAATTGGCCTACAAAATAACAACAGAAGGGACATCCAAAACCCTTAGAAACTCTAAGAAACAAGTATGGCCTACATTTCCTTTGAGATGCAATGTTTACACTCTCCATGATTATAAACACGTAGAAAAGGAGGCAAAAAAAATACAAATGCTCAATCTAGAAACCATCCCCAATAGACAATATGATCCTAGAAAAGTTTCCTATAATGTTCTTGAACAAGCCAAACTTACAAGGTTCAATCACAAAAAGGATGAATTTGATGACCTATTTTCCTCAGCATAATCATTATTTCAGGAAAAAACAATGGTCAGGATCAGATATAAAGATGAAGGGATATAAGTGTTCAATAGGCTCAGAGAATAGAGGTTGCAAACTCTGCCTCTGGACTTATTAGCTACCAACCCAGCAATCCAGTCAAGCGAGCCTGAACAACAAACTGGTAACAAACCACCTGCTGTGGAAAAAATTCCCGAGAAAGGAAAAGAGCCAGAATAGGAGAAAGAACAGGAGAAAGAATATGAAAGAGGCAGTGAACATATGGATATCGATACTCAAATTGATCCCAAGCTCCTTAAAAAATGGCAACAATTCAATTCCATTATAAGTAATCCTGAGAATTCACAGGGTTTTAGTACACCTGAAATGACAATTCGTCACAAGACAACAACAAGTACCGTTCCAATTGAAGGAACCAACGGCCTACCCATCAGCAAAGATGTAGAGATAATTCCTAAGGATCCATCGGATGAAATTATTTTGCAAATAGAAGAAATACCACCATTAGATGTCTTTTACAGTCCTAAACATAGGGCTGTAGTAAAAGGACAAAGGAAAAAGAGAAGGCTTGATCAATCTTCCCTTGTTCCTCCACAGATAGAGATGGATAATGTGGTGTGGAAAGAAGAATTCAATCCTTCCGAAGACCTCACAAAACTTTCTCAGTATGTCGTAGCCTACTCAGCAGCTACGATGGATAAAGCGTCAAAAGTAAGCAATTTACTCAAGGAAAAGGACCAAACAATTGTTTCATTGCAGACACAGGTATCCGGATGTCAACAAAGAATAGAACAATTAGAACAGTAGTTAGTATCACAGCAGTAGGTAAACAACCAATTGAACGAACAATTTCTCAATGAGAAATAAAGGATAGACCAAAGCGCAGTGTAGAAACATAAGGAATTATCCACAGCATTGGCCAAGCTGAAGACAATGAATGAACAGATGAGTAAAACAAAAGATGAGCAAATCACTCAATTATCACAATAGATAGAGAAGTTCAAGAGTTTTCCTCAACCAGCAGAATTCAGGTCCAAGGCTCTCCAGATCAATAAAGCATTGATTAAGCAGATAAATTTACTATGTCATAATATTTCCCTTGGCGAGCCCCACTGTGAGATTGCTTCCTCAATGATTGACAAATCAGTCGATGCTAGGCAGAATTTGGAACAAGTCGATGAGACTTTAACCAACTTTCTTGCTTGGCAAGAAATCAGTGAAGGGCAAGCTACAAATCTGCCTAAAATTCTAGAATCACACAAGGAGATTCTTTTCCTAGAATGGCAGTCACAATTGATGAAAGTAGAAAGGGAAAATTCAAGATGCAGATCAACAACCAGTAATTTAATTGATTTAATCAATGATACTCTTTATCTGTCTAATTTTATTTCACAATGCACTCCAGGTAAATTGCCATCGGCCAAAGCATTGGAACAAACATGCAATCAAGAATTGGAAAAGAAGGAGCGATTAATTGGAGGCATCCAAAGTTTAACCTGGGACACCTTTTCGTTCTTCCTAGTTAAGCCATACAGTCAAAGGGCAGCATTCAAATGTTTAACCGATGTAATCGGTTACATGATTCCCAAAATTCATGATGCTACATATTCAGCCCAACTGCATTCTCGTTTGAGTCACCCTCCAGAATTGCAACCAATGCTTGCTATCTGCCAGCTCAAGCCAAAGGACGGTCGGCCAAAATAGTGAATCATGCTACTGACTGCAAAAATACCTATTTCAAGGAGATCTTCATGATTTGGTTATACCACCTAATAGCATTTTTATTACATAATTAGTTAGCTTAGATAGTATCTATAGACTGTTTCATGTATTTAGAAAGGGTCCTAAATTTTTGTATAAAATTGGATCGGGAAGTCACACTATTGTGCTTCTGATATATCTTTTTATGAAGACTGGGCCTCTATTCTGAATTTTAATGAAGAATGCTTTGATGAGATATGCACTATTGCTTTTTGTGGAAGTGTTCTAAGTTAGAAGAAGGAATTTGAATGCGATTGATATCGTGAGGGATCCAAATTACATATGGTACTATTATCTATGTCTTTGATCCATTAATTTATATGAATCAACATTTATTTAATCTTGCTATCATTGGATATATGTATGTGTTTTAACAGCAGTCCTTACGCTTATCACTATTGAATGTTTAAGGAGTGTTATTCTTTCAATCATATTTATGTCATTGATATATGAAAAGTAGTGTAATAATGTTTTAATGATTACTTTGTTCAACTACTTGAACATAGTAATTACCATATGAATGAATGTCTTTGTTTACCAATAGAGTCATCTATATGCCTGTTTGTATATAAAGATCATCAAAAGTTACACTAAATTGGAAATTTCCTGGGATAGATTAAGTTGTTTATTATTGCTTTATAGAATAAATCATCCATCCATTATCATTAGATACTAGAAAATAAACCACTTATCCATCCTATTTACAAACCATTGGGAAACTGGTCCCATTATATCCAGTCGGAGGCATCACACCAAATAGAAAAGGAGCTTCCTTTAATGTCCGGACCAGGTGGTTTTCCTCGATGTTGATGCTGTGATTTTTGAGGCATCAACATTTTTGGCGCTAGAAGGAGGCATGAACTATGAATGGCAAGCAAACCTAAATCTACAACCCATTCTGAGAGTAAATCTCCCTCCACCTCACCTTCGACCTCTCCTTTGCATACTGGAACTCCAGTCTTTAAATGAGAAGAAGAGGAGTCAACTACCACTGCTCAACCCCAACATTCCCCAAAACAATTAACTCCAGAGTCTCCTGAAGTTCAGTCTCTTATTCATAAACTTCAAGGCTTTTCAATATCACCACAGAAATCTGAGGTATCTCAAGGTAGTGAGACTTCGCAATTCATTCCACCTCACCATCTCACCAGACTTCAGAGTAGGAAACTTGGTATTGAACCTACTGAGTTGCCCCTACCTAAAAGGAAAACGACAAGAAAGACAACTAAAGGATCTGATAGTGAGGCTATCTCATCATCATCCATTTCATCTTCCCCAGTGCGAAGTTAGCCATCCACTCCTCCATTACACATTTTTGTTCGACAGGGATCAAGAACTTCAACACCTCAAACCTCAATATCATCTCCTTCCCACACATCTGAAATTTCATCAGCAATATCATCTAGTATTAGTTCTACAATGGCTCAGGTTCAGAATCCATGGAATAATCTTGGTGCAGTCACGATGCCTACACCATTACATCCATTGCCAGCACACCCCGAAAAATGGTTACCGAAGTTTAATCCAAATGTGGGAATATAAGCCGATGAGAATATTAATAACTTCATGTTGGTAGTTAACTTAAAAGGAGTGACAGAGGAAGATGTTGTTGTTAGGATTTTCCCTTATACTTTACAAGTATCAGCTGGGTCTTGGTATTTTTCCCTTCCCTCTGGATCCATTACAAGTTGGAACATTTTTCAAGAGCAGTTCCTGACTAAGTATGGTGATGACAGATCCCTAGCAATGCTAATTAATGATCTCTCAAATCTTAGGATAGAATCTAAAGAACCAATAAAGGAGTTCAACTCTCGATTTAATAAACTCTTGAATAAGATTCCAACCACCTCTAAACCAAGTGAGCAAATCATAAGTGAATGGTATATAACAACCCTACCTTCAAATATAGCTATTTTTGTAGATAGAGCTGCTAAACCAACTTTAGCTGAAAACATGAAAGAGGCACTTGCAGTAGAGAAACACATTATTGCTTTAGAAAAAAAGGCTGCTCTTGAAGATAGAAAATCCAAAAAAGTTTCTTTCAGAGATGATTCAAAGAAGAAAACCTCCAAAGACCCATATGATATGGAGGATCTCCAAAAAGTTCTCAAGACTATATCAAACGAAATGGTAGAAATCAGAAAAAAAGTAGCTGAGACTTCAACAAAAAGGCCATTCAAGAATTTTAAGAAATCTGAATCAAAACCACCAAATGCCATATCCAATGCAGACTCTGATCCCAAACAAGAAGAAGAAGAAGAAACAGTCTTTTCATCTGAAGAACCTGAAAAAGAGGAGGCTGTAGAATGTCATGGGATGTGGGACTTTATTTTTCCTATTTCCGATATAGAAAACGAACAGGAAGCTTTCCCTATAACTACCAGGAGTAAAGGTACTCTTGAACCTGCTCAAATAACTTCAAAGAAAAGGAATGCAGGTACTACTACAACCAAATAAAAGGTCCCCACAAACAAATCTACAACAACATCATCCCAAAATCAGCAATCAACTTCAAATCCACCTCCAACATCAAAGACATTAGTAGTTACGGATTCTATGGACTACAATATTATCGAATACATGAAGAAGACAAAGGAAAATATCACTATGTTTGATCTTAGTAAGCTCAAACATAAAAAAAAATTACTTCTTAAGGAGTTAAATGTTGTCCCTTCTTCTCCGCTTCCAAATGCTGTAATATCTAAAGCTGCTAATGAGTCAGGTAAACTGCCTCCTAGTAGAGTAGAAGCTATTGATGTTGTTTTAATTGGGGATAGATCCAATTCCCATACTCCTCCTTTTATCTTAACCTACGAGATCTATAATAGAAATCTACACAACTGTTTGATTGACTTAGGGGCTTCCTCTAATATAATACCAGCTTCAGTTTGTTCCAAACTGAACATTGAACCCCAAAAGTCTGCAATTCATATTGTACAGTTGGATAGAACTAAGGTCCAGGTTTTAGGAGAGATCAACTCGATTACTATTAGGTTGTCAGCTAATCCAAGGGTGGTTTAGAGAATCGACATTTTAATCGCTAATATACCTGAATTCTATGGCTTGATTTTGAGTAGAGACTAGTCTGATAAACTCCATGGTTATATTTCCACCGATTGGTCACATATGTGGCTCCCTTATAAGGAAAGCCAAATCAGATCAAGATTGATCGGGAGAAACACATGACCCATACTGTTACTAAATTCAAACAAGAAAATCAACCAATAGGATTCAATAGCAATATTTTAGGGAATTACTCAATTGAATCATTCTTTGGCAATTTCGCCGCCCAACCATCACCCTTCTCAGTCAATAATTTCACATCTCAAATCAAAAAAAATTCACAAATAGATACATCAAGATGTGTTAATGTTGTTGAGAAAACTGTAAATAAAATTGTAGATAAGTCTTTGTTTTGGTCATTATATTTTGATGGGTCTAAGTCTAGTGAAGGTGCAGGAGTAGGATGCATTTTAGTTAGTCCTAAGGGGGAAAAGACCATGTTATCATGCAGGTTGGAATTTGAATGCACAAACGATACCGCTGAATATGAGGCCTTAATTCAAGGACTCTACAAAGCCATCGGTCTTAAAGTCCAATATTTGAAAGTGTTCGATGATTCAGAAATTGTTATAAAACAAATTAGAAATACAATTCATTGCCTTTCTAGTCACCTTAAACACTATCAATCTTTGGTGCAGGATCTTATATCTCAACTTTTAGCATTCAATATTTCTCCCATCCCTAGATCCCAGAATGCAGCAATAGATTTACTAGCTAATGTTTCCTCCAAACTCCCGCCATATGAAGATTACAACCCAGATAGATTCTTAGTAGAGTTAATTTTTAGACCATCAATTCCTAATAATGTCACTAATTGGCGAGTGTTCAATCACGATGAAGAAATTTTAAACTTCTTGACTTCTGGAAAGTCCTATGATGATCAAATTATTGATGAAAGTGATCATGACCTTCAAATGAAGGCAAAACTTGAAGAAAACTCAATACCTAAACTAGTAGTTAAGCTTGAAGATCTATATGACATCAAGGATAGGTTTAAACAGGTTACTAATTCAAAGCTCCAGAGTTCTACTTTGAGATTTGAATTGATAAACCTTGGTACTAAGGATAATCCTCAAAACATCAATTTGGGATTAGGACTTTCTTCAGAAGAAAGAATTTCATTCATTAGATTATTACAGAAGTATAAAAATGTCTTCGCTTGGAAATATGATGATTTGCAAACATACGATACATCGATCATTCAACATACTATTCCAATGCTTTATGAACAAAAACCAATGCAACAAAAGTTAAGGAAGATTCATCCTAACTTAGAGAGTCAAATAAAGGATGAACTAAACAAACTCTTGAAATCTAAGATAATTTTTCCTATTAGACATTCAAACTGGGTGTCAAATATGGTGCCAGTAAGGAAGAAAAATGGAGACATTAGAATTTGTATTGACTTCAGAAATCTTAACAAAGCAAGCCAACAGGATAACTTCCCTTTACCTACCATGGAGCAGACACTCCATTCAGTAGCTGGTTCTGAGTTAATGTCCTTTTTAGATGGTTTTTTAGGGTATAATTAAATATTGGTCCACCCTGATGACAGACTTAAGACTACCTTTAGAACCAAGTGGGGGACTTATGCCTACCAAAAAATGCCTTTTGGACTTATCAATGCTGGAGCTACATTCCAAAGAGAAATGGACATAGCGTTCAAAGGATTGATCAATAAATCAGTAGTTACCTATTTAGATGATATTACTATATTTTCCAAGAAAAGATCAAATCATTTATGCGATCTGAAGAAAATCTTTGAACGTTGTAAAAGGTATGGTATCTCACTCAATCCAAAGAAGTCCTTTTTTGCTCTTAATCAAGGTAAACTCTTGGGCTTCATTGTTTCAAAAAATGGTATTTATATTGATCTAGATAGAATCAAAGAGATTTATGATATTCCATTCCCTCATAATAAAAAATCCATGCAGTCATTTTTAGGTCAAATTAACTTTGTAAAAATATTTGTCCCAGATTTTTCCCAAATTGTTTTGCCATTGCAAACTATGATAAAGAAAAATTCGATGTTTAAATGGGGGCTTGCAGAGAAAGAGGCATTTGATTCCATCAAACAATCAATCATAACTTCCCCTGCTTTAAGCACTCCTAATTTTTCAAATCATTTTATGCTATATACCCTTGCATCTGATTCATCTTATGAAGCACTACTCACACAAATTAACGATCAAAACTTGGAAGCACCAATTTCATTTTATAGCTCAAACCTTCAAGGTGCTAAACTTAATTACTCAGAAGTTGAAAAACAAGCCTTCACTGTGTACAAAGCCATTAAACAGTACAGACCCTTTCTCTTAAAAGCTCACACAAAAGTTATAGTCCCTTTTTCGACAGTAAGACAATTACTAGTTCAAAGGGAATTAGGACAAAAGAGAGCAAATTAGGTCACAGCATTACAAGAATATGACTTGGAAATCAAACCAGCAAAGATTGTCAAAGGCCAAGGTTTTTGCAGGTTGTTAGTAGGAGCATCCAATATTCAGGAATCTGAAGGTACAAAAGATACTGAAGAAATCAACCAGATAAGTATCACTAATCCTGACTCTCAGTATGCAGATCTGATTTTCTATTTGAAAAATGGATATGCTACTTCTAACCTTTCCTATAAAAACAAACGTGCTATAAGATTGAAAGAAAAAAACTTCGTAATTGTAGATGGTGTATTATTTAGATGAAATTATGATTCAATCTTGTTAAGATTCTTAGAAAAACCTGAAGCGCAAAAGGTCTTGCAGGAGCTACATGATGGACCAATAGGAGGACATTTTGGAGCTGATACAGCAGCTAACAAAATCATTCATGCTAGATATTATTGGCCCACCCTATTCAGAGATACTCATGAATATGTAAGGAAATGCCAAAGTTGTCAAACCACTAGTGGAAGACAAAAGAAGTCAGCTTTCCCTTTGCAACCGGTCAACATTGAACAACCTTTTGAACAATTGGCATTGGACCTCATTGGAGAAATCACTCCACATTCATCCAAACAACATAGGTATATCCTTACAGCTACCGATTACTTTACTAAGTGGGTTGAAGCAATTCCTTTGAAGAGAGCAAACTCTGAGGCAATTATTGAATTCATAGATCAGTTCATCATTACCAGGTTTGGTGTCCCAAACGCTATTATTTTTGATAATGCATCTTACTTCTTTGGAAATTCTATATTTGAGTTTGCTATCAAAAGGTGATTTAAATTGAAGTATTATGTAAACTACTACCCTCAGGGTAATGGTTTAGCAAAATCCACCAATAAAAATCTTATCAAAATCATTAAGAGAACTATTGAGCATAATCATAAAAACTGGCATAAATCTTTGATATTTGCACTATGGGCTGACCGAATAACATAGAAATCCTCCATAGGCACTTCTCCATTTAATCTAGTGTATGGAAAGGAAGCTGTTATACCAACAAATTTAGTACTTCCATCACTAGCTTTAGTGCAGTTTATTGAAGAGAATCCCTCATCTTCTATTCAACTTAGACATGATCAAATTCTGAAATTAGAAGAAGAAAGAGAGAAAACCCGAATTGTACATGCAAAACATCAACAAATTATTAAGTCATCTTTCGATACAACTTCAACCGACTCAAAACATTTACAAGTTGGTGATCTAGTTTTGAAGTGGGACAAAGCCCATGAGGATAAAGGAAAACATACTAAGTTTCAGAAAATGTGGTGTGGACCATTCCATATCAGCAAGAAGATAGGCCCTTCTACATTCATATTGCAATATCTATCAGGAAAGAGAGATTATCTTCCTGTTAACGGCCTTATCTTGAAAAAATTCTTCAATTGAGGAGGTAACCCCTTCTCCCTTTGTAAATATTCAATTTTTAGCAGAATATGTGTGCATAATTTATTTTGTTTAAAATCTTAGGAAAATAAAGTTGTAAAAAGACTCTCATTGGTCTTTGCTTTATTGAAGAAGTTAATCAAAAGAAAATAGTTTTGATATTTACTTTTAAGAAATGGAAGCCTTAAAGGAAAAGGAAATTTCTAGGAAATTAGGTATTTTAGATTTTGAATACCCCATTTTATTTTTGTGAAATTCTCTCAAAACTTAGAACTACTGTAAATCATTTTAAAGTTTTAAAAAGCCTAAAAATGGTTATCAATACAAAATAGAGACCAATTCAATCTTATCATCTTCAACTCTCACCCTGTCATCCATATTCTCTTAAGGAGAAAATTGTTCATCCCATCCATCAAAGTTATAATTACTCAGAGTGTAATTCTAAAATCTATTTGATATAAAAGATAAGAGGTCTTATTATAAGCCTGCTTACCATGATCATAGGGGAATAGTTCAACTAAAATTACCATACTGCATACCAAAATAGGGTAATGGATTATAAATATAAGATAAGGGGTCTCATCACGAGCCAACTTGTTCAGTTAAATTACAACCAGTGAATGGCATTGTCAACAGCTAGCCACCAAACCAGGACAATGGATTTTTATCTTACAAAACAAGGAAAAAAGGAAAAAGTAATACAAAAAATATGGAAACATATCTTTTGGATTCATTCTTTTTAATTATACTCTGAAATGGATGGAATAATGAATAATCAAATGGTTAAAAGGTAACCCTATCGAGACAATAGACGTTTGCTGGAAACAAAGGCTCTACCTCTGACAAAGGAGTTATTATAAAAGCTAAGTTGGAAAAGTCTTTTGTTTTATCATTATCAACTAATTAAGGTTTACTTAAAGCATAGAATGTATTTAATTCTAAAAGCAGAGGAAAATAGCAAGAATAGTTATCATTATATTCAGAATTCATGATTACCTAGTTATATTAGATTTTCTCTATCAAGTAAGATTTCCAGATTAAGAAAGTTTAAGTATTTTAATTAATTTCTCAGAGATAACTGTTTCTCCTAGTGAATCACCAATTGTTGTGCTGTACAACAACCCCCCATTTCATAATTTTTTTTATACAAAATCATAATATGAAATGGGTCCCTTTTAAAATAAACTTAGATGTGTGAATAAATTGGTATTAACCATCATAAGAAAAACCCTTATAAAAAGGATTAATGTAAATGAAGTACTTTATAAACCTTTTGAATAGAAATAAAGTGGGTCTTTTAAAAAATTATAAAGTTCTTTGTTATTGCGATAAGGCGATCACAAGATCACATATCGCAATAACAAGGGAAACATATATAAAGACACATTCACTCACTCCGATCTGAAAAGGTAATCACTATCAGATATCGGGAACGACAAATCAAAAAGCACAATGAAATAGCCTCCTTGATGTCTCTGATGTGATAAAGCTATCACCATCAGCAATCGGCGATAATAGTCAACACATGATTAAAAGGCATACTCGAATTATCTGATGAGATAAAGCATATCACAATCGGTGATCGGCGAAATCACATTGACACAGTAATAAGACCCAAATCCATTCCCTGATTGCGATGCATTAAATGAGGCGCATAATTCAAAAACATATTTAAAAGGTTTGCATGCATTATATCACCTTTTGGTGGTCAGAAATATTTCAAACAAATATTAAAGCCTTTCCTTTCACGTTACCAATCACCGATTCATGATTTACCTCTGATTATTCATCAAAGAAATCTAAGCCATGCTTCAATGAATCATCTGGCATATAAATGACGTGATGGACATTTAAAACCTCCTTTACCATGATTGACAAGTTAAACGGCTAATCAATGAAGCAGTTAAGGGAAGATTTTTCTGTAGATTTTATCTGCGGCAATTTCACTTTAATCCATTATCACCTGCTAATCGACGTAATTCTTTCATATTAGTCTATAGAAGCATTTCTCTGTATCATGTTTTTCTCATCGCATGTCCAGAACTCCGCTCAAATAAGAAATTTGAAACAAATGGGGAAGAAATCAATGAAATTTGCAGCCACAGCTCCTACAGCAGTAGTGCAACCAGCCAAGGATCTAGGGCCAAGCAAAAAATGGTTAATCTCAGACACTACATTCCTCGACCTTGGAAATACCAGTTGGGAAAGCATTTACAATTTAATTGAAGAAGAGGAGCCTGAGGATATATCAGAAAGCGCCACAGCTGACTCAAC
Source organism: Pinus taeda (assembly GCA_000404065.3). Taxonomy (NCBI): domain Eukaryota; kingdom Viridiplantae; phylum Streptophyta; class Pinopsida; order Pinales; family Pinaceae; genus Pinus; species Pinus taeda. The sequence goes on along the minus strand of APFE031253307.1, from coordinate 28,879 downwards.
TAACAAATCGGAAGCATCCCTCAGAGATTTAGCTTGTTCATATTTGCACAGAATAGAAGCACGAGAAAAGATTCTTCCATACACTGATGTAGTAAGATGGGTGGTAGAAGAAATTCCAGTTTCAAATAGAACATTTTGCACAATTGACAGAAGGATTTTTGGATCATTTCAGCCGGATGATCTAAGGAAAATGTACCACTTGCTCAAACCTGAAAAGAGGTACAACAAAGAATTCCTTGAGAAATTTGTGAATGAAAATGAGACAGAATCGGCCCCGATTAAGCAGTGGAGACATAACCCCGAGAAGCACAAACACGAATCATTAGGTAAGTACTCGGTGGATTCATTGGCTTCTCCTTACTCCTATACTGGGGCTATGATTTGTAGAATGTGGGGGATACATGATTCTACTAAATTCACCATCGAAATGGTCCCTTTAATGGAAGCAACAGTCAATAGTTATGTGATGGATTGGGCAAACATTTTGTCTGACAAATTGGCCACAACAATTCTTGAATTTAGATCAAATTCACGCAAAACTACCAGGACCATTCCCCCTTTTTATTATACTTCTTATATTATGGATACTCTCTGTTTTAACTCTAATATCCAGTACTTGGATGGAGATGGACTGCCAGGACCCCAAGCCAATCCATAATTATCATCAAATGTTATGGAAAGCCCACTACAAAGATCATTTGTACAGAATTTGCAATGGTTTTATGTTGCCTATTTATTATGCTATTTTTGATAAGCCTGCCCCAAGGATTTCCAAGGAAGCAAGGATAGACTTGATTACAGTTGGTAATTGGTTCGGAGAAGACAAGTTCACTTATATAAGGCTTTTTGGTAGCCTTACAAGACCTCATGTCCTTCCTCTATATGTGCCTGATAATCTATTAGCTCGAGAATTGGCCTACCAAATGACAACAGAAGGGACATCCAAAACCCTTAGAAACTCTAAGAAACAGGTATGGCCTACATTTCCTTTGAGATATGGTGTTTACACTCTCCATGATTATAAACACGCAAAAAAGGAGGTAGAAAAAATACAAATGTTCAATCTAGCAACCATCCCCAATAGACAATATGATCCTAGAAACGTTGCCTATAATGTTCTTGAACAAGCCAAACTTACAAGGTTCAGTCACAAAAAGGATGAATTTGATGACCTGTTTTCCTCAACAGAATCATTATTTCAGGAAAAAAAATTGGTCAGGATCAGATATAAAGATGAATGGCTGGAAGTGTTCAATAGGCTTAGAGATTAGAGGTTGCAAACTCTTCCTCTGTACTTATTAGCTACCACCCCAGCAATCTAGTCAAGTGAGCCTGAATAGGAAACTGGTAACAAACCTCCTGCTATGGAAAAAATTCCCGAGAAAGGAAAAGAGCCAGAATAGGCGAAAGAACAGGAAAAAGGTAGTGAACATATGGATATTGATGCTCAAATTGATCCCAAGCTCCTTAAAGAATGGAAAAAATTCGATTCCATTATAAGTAATCCAGAGAATTCACAGGGTTTTAGTACACCTGAAGTGACAATTCGTCACAAGACAGCAACAAGTACGGTTCCGATTGAAGGAACCAGTGGCCTACCCATCAACAAAGATGTAGAGATAATTCCTAAGGATCTATCGGATGAAATTGTTTTGCAAATAGAAGAAATACCACCATTAGATGTATTTTACAGTCCTAAACATAGGGCTGTAGTAAAAATACAAAGGAAAAAGAGAAGGCTTGATCAATCTTCCCTTGTTCCTGCACAGACATAGATGGCTAATGTGGTATGGAAAGAAGAATTCAATCCTTCCGAAGACCTCACAAACTTTCTCAGTATGTCGGAGCCTACTCAGTAGTTACTATGGATAAAGCGTCGAAAGTAAACAATTTACTCAAGGAAAAGGAACAAACAATTGTTTCATTGCTGACACAGGTACCCGAAAGACAGCAAACAATAGAACAATTAGAACAACAGTGAGCAGCATGTAACAACCAATTAAACGAACAATTTCTCAAGGAGAAACAGAGGATAGACCAAAGCGCAGTGCGGAAACAAAAGGAATTATCTACAACATTGGCCAAGATGAAGACAATGAATGAACAGATGAGTAAAACAAAAGATGAGAAAATCACTCAATTATCACAACAGATAGAGAAGTTCAAGATTTTTCCTCAACCAGCAAGATTTAGGTCCGAGGCTCTCCAGATCAATAAAGATTTGATTAAGTAGCTTAATTTACTATGTCATAATATTTCCCTTGCCGAGCCCCTTTGTGAGATTGCTTCATCAATGATTGACAAATCAGTCAACGCCAGGAAAAATTTGGAACAAGCCGATGAGACTTTAACCAACTTTCTTGCTTGGCAAGAAACCAATGAAGGGTAAGTTGCAAATCTGCCTAAAATTCTAGAATCACACAAGGATATTCTTTTCCTAGAATGGCAGTCGCAATTGATGAAAGAAGAAAGGTAAAATTCAAGATGCAGATCAGCAACTAGTAATTTAATTAAGTTAATCAATGGTACTCTTTATCTGTCTAATTTGATTTCATAGTGCACTCCAAGTAAATTGCAGTTTGCCAAAGCATTGGAACAAACATGTAATCAGGAATTGGAAAAGAAGGAGAAATTAATCGGAGGCATCCAAAGCTTAACTTGGGACACCTTTTGGTTCTTCCTAGTTGAACCATACAGTCAAAAGGCAGCACTCAAATGTTTAACTGATGCAATTGGTTACATGATTCCTAAAATTCATGATGCTACATATTCCACCCAACTGCATTCTCGTCTGAGTCACCCTCCAGAATTGGAACCAATGCTTTCTATCTGCCAGCTCAAGCCAAAGGACAATCGGCCGAAACAGTGAATCATGCTACCGATTGCAAACAAACCTATTTCAAGGAGATATTCATAATTTGGTTATACCACCTAATAGAATTTTTATTTCATAATTAGTTAGCTTAAATAGTATTTATAGACCCTTTCATGTATTTAGAAAGGGTCATAAATTTTTGTATAAACTTGGATCGGGAAGTCACACTATTGTGCTTCCAATATATTTTTTTATGAAGACTGGGCCTATATTCTGAATTTTAATGAAGAATGCTTCGATGAGATATGCACTATTGCTTTTTGTGGAAGTGTTCTAAGTTAGAAGAAGGAATTTGAATGTGATTGATATTGGGAGGGATCCAAATTACATATGGTACTATTATCTATGTCTTTGCTCCATTCTTTTATATGAATCAACATTTATTTAATCTTGCTATCATTGGATATATGTATGTGTTTTAACAACAGTCCTTACGCTTATCACTATTGAATGTTTAAGGAGTGTTATTCTTTCAATCATATTTATGAAATTGATATATGAAAAGTAGTGTAATAATGTTTTAATGATTACTTTGTTCAACTACTTGAACATATTAATTACCATATGAATGAATGTCTTTGTTTACTAATAGAGTCATCTATATGCCTGTTTGTAGATAAAGATCATCAAAAGTTACACTAAATTGGAAATTTCCCGGGATAGATTAAGTTGTTTATTATTTATTTATAGAATAAATCATCCATCCATTATCACTAGATACTAGAAAATCAACCACTTATCCATCCTATTTACAAACCATTGGGAAATTGGTCCCATTATATCCAGTCGGAGCCACCACACTAAACAGAAAAGGAGCTACCTTTAAGGTCCGGATCAGGTGGTTTTCCTCAATGTTGATGCCACAATTTTCGAGGCATCAACATGTACATAACCACAATACTTGAGTGTTAGATGCTGCTCAAAATCCTTAGTACCCAACTTGGTGCGTTGGGTATAGAAAATGTCCATGAACTCTGACACATCTTGGTTTTTTTCCTGCTGTAGTGTGGTCCACTTTATGTACTTACCTTCATAGCTCCTAATAGGGTAATATTTATCCTTGATGACATCTCAGAAAGAATTCCAAGAGGGTGCAATTGAAAATAGTGAGGGTTCCTCCTTTGCCCTATGCCCACAGGAAGCTTCCCACTAGTCCTTGACATGGGGTGTGACTTTGAGGAGTGAAAAAGTAATATTTTCCTTATTGAAAAAATTATGGACTAAAAAATATCCTTCCAATAGATTTAACCATTTATCTACGACATATACATCTATCTAGCCTTCAAATATAATAATATCAAAGTTAACTTGTAACTTAAAGGGGGAAACACCTCTAAAGTGACTACTAGATGAAGATGCTTCACCCACTCATACCCGTTGAAGGATCTGGGAAAATTTTCCCATCATCTCATTTCTTTGTCACTCAAGGGCCTCTTTGAGAATCATTTTGAAAGGATACCTTGCTCAATTTTCTTTATTTTCTTCCTCCATGGTATGTCATCAAGGTTGGTGAGGCATTCTTCGAAGGATTCAACCAGTTCAAGTCCCAACTCATTATACCTCGAACTCGTTGGGTACATTCACAAGAGTAAACCACTCTGATACCACCAATATAGATATATGAAGGAATGAAATTAAATACAAATTTAAATAAAAGAGACACAATGAAACAAAACTTTAATTAATATGTAGCAAGTACTCAAAAGTGTTTATATGCAGAAAAGAAACAAACTAGGTCGGGCGATGGTAGATTATCTATGAGAAGAGATGTGATAGCTACATTTCTTATGAAATGAGTAATAATGAGGCTCTAAGGAATTTTTATGATGAAGAAGCAAAGATAAACCCTAAACATATAAAAACCTACCACTAGGAGATGAAGCACCAAAAGTTTGTGTGCCTTGATGGGGTTAGTTGGAACATCAACTTCTCGAGGTCATAAGTTTGTCATATGATTACCATTTGGCACACACAATGGCCCGTTAGAAAGTTCTATTCGAGGAAAACAGTTTTTGACCACGCATGGCTAGCCATTGACCTTCGTTTCCCATTTCCCCAAAAAATACCACTCAGGGCCTCAAAACGACTCTGAAGGTTCAAGACCCAAAAATGGCTAAAAATAGAAATTATGTTATAAAATAGGAAACTAATAGGAAACAATGATGGGTGTCTAAGTGGAATAGGTGGGTCTCCACCAATATCTACTTGGATTAGTATTCCCCCCTTAGTAAGTAATGGTCCCCATTACATTGACTACCTTCATGATATGGGGACACTTCTACCAAAGTTGGTCCCTAGTGAGCCACTTGCCTTGGTGTTGGAGCTAGCCATGTTTAACAAACCAATATAATTGGATAGTTGTTGGAAAGTTTTCTTAATTTTTGTGTCCATAATATTCTTAGTCATGGAATGTTCAATGCGATTAGGGTCAAGCTCTGTTTTTGTTAGCTGCTCAATAATGTATGATGTGTCCAACAATTGCGGAAAGTATGGCCGAAGGCTATCCACATTAAATACTAGGTGTAGGCCAAGTGTTAACAAAAAAAAAATCATACACACATTTGTACAATCCAGATGGTGCCCAAAATCGTCCAATAGAGCGTACAAGTGAATACTTGTAGATTTTCCTGTAGATTCACAACTCATGTAATTTCCTAAAACACAAGAAAAGAATCTACTCTAGTCTTAATAGTGGAAACCAATGATCGATGAAAACAATAATCAGTAAGAGGAAGAGTATTAATGGCATATAACAAAATATTTATCCAAGGAAAGACACTAGTCAAAACCCCTACTCTATATATTGCATTAATCAGAAGATCCGAGAAGAAGATACAAAGCTTGTTCTCACTAGAATAATTTGTACACAAGTATGATCAACTCAAGCAAACACTTAGCCTATTCTGCTACTCTCCAAGCCCCTACTTCCTTGCACCATTATTGGTCAAAGAATTGAGATGAATACAATATGCTCTGCTCAACCTGCACAAGTATTTCCTATCCTTATCTTCTCGCTAAATATATTTCTAATAAGCTTAGCCTCTTGTTGGTTAGACTGCGTCCTTTGTTAAAGATTTGTCCTCCTTTATTAATGAATTAAAGGGTATTAGAATTGATCCAAGTGATATGTTGGTTTGTTTCGATGTGGTCTCATTATTCACTAATATCCCTATTAATGAGGCCATTAATGTTATTAATCATATTACGGATCCTGATACTACTTTTTTAGTCAAGATTTGACTTACCTCTACTTTCTTTAGTTTTGAGGCGAATTTTATGAGCAAACCTGTGGCATTTTTATCGGTTCACCCCTTTCCCTTGTGGTTTCCAATCTCTTTATCGAATGCTTTGAATATAAACCCTTGTCGATGCTTTTCCAACCCAAGTTGTGGAAAAGGTTTGTGGATGACACTTGTACCATAAGGTCTCATGGCAAAGAGAAGTTGGAGTTGTTTTTCCATCATCTTAACAATCAGTCGGAATCCATAAAGTTCACCATGGAAATTGAGGTTGATGGCAACCTTACTTTCCTTGATGTTCCCATTTCAAAAAAGGATGATTGTTCTTTCTATCATCAGGTTTTTCGGAAGAAAACTCACATAGAGAAGTATCTTCATGTAAATTCCCATCATTTCCCAGCTCAAAAACTAGGTGTTCTCAACACCTTAGCCACTTGGGCATTGCGAGTTTCTGATGAAGATCACATTGATGATGAAAAGACCCACCTCCTTAGGGTCTTTAATAAGAATGGTTATAGAAAGTCCCAAGGTCTGAGAGCTTTCCTTAATGCAGAAAGAGGTCCTAAGAAGAGGATCAATCCCAAGGATCGAACTTATGGGGTTCATCTTCCTTTTATTCAGGGACCATGGAAAAAATTGCGAGGATCCTAAAAAACATAATATTCCTTCTTCCTTTAGACCCCTTTGCACTATTTGAAGTTCTCTTCGTTCGGTCAAGGACCCGGTTAACCCTAAGGATGTGAGGGGGGTTTATATTATTCCTTGTTCCTGTGGGACTCCTTATATTGGTGAGATTGGTTGATCAATAAATCATATGATCTATGAACATGCTGTAGAGATCAAGCATGGGATGACTCACTCCTCCGCTTTGGCAAAACATGCAAAAAAGACCAATCATCACATATGTATAGAAGAGGCTAGAATCATAGCAAGGGCTAACCATTTTCATCACCATAAATTTAGAGAGGCCTTATAAATTGAAAAAAGGTTCGTTAATCTAAAAAGAGATGATGGTTGGAGTATCAGCAAGTGTTGGATCACTGCCCTAAATTCCTAAAAAAAATCATTTTTTTTTCATTAACTTTTTAACATCTTAACTACTCAGCCTCGGTTTATTTAGTTAATAAAATACTAATCCCTAATAGTACCTCCATAGTAATATTAATTTTATTATAATATAATATTATTAATTTAATATTAATATCAAAACTTTCAAAAATTATCTATATATATATATATATAATATATATATTATATATATATATATATATATTATATATATATTATATATATAATATATATATTATATGTATTTGAAGATAATTATTATTATACATTTAATTATTGATTTATTATATAAAAAAATAGACCTAATTCAAAAAAATTATTAATTAAATTATCTTAATCCATTAAACCTAAAAAATAAAAATAAAAACAAAAATAAATAAATAAATAATTATTTTTAGTCAAACTAGTTGTTTTTCTAATGTTTAGTTAGTTGCTCTCTTCATATATTTATTTCGTTGCTTGGATCTGATTCATCATCTTGTCCTGAAGATGAACCACACTGGTTGGTTCGAAACACGTCCATAATATTACTCCTATTGACTTTTTTTGAAATATTTTCTTATTATTTCCTATCCTTTACCTTAGGTCTTCCTTTGTCCAACACTTATCCAAATTCGTAGCCTTCAAGCTTCTGATTCCTTTCAAAATTCCTGAGAGAATTAGCCCATATTTAAAGGGAAATTCCTCATCCTAAATTGCGCAATCCTAACTAGGTCCTCTTCCTGATTGAATGCATGATCTTTACAACTCAGTACACTGTCCCTGCACTCTAGTCTCAACTAGGTCTTTCTCTAAACTAACATGCATGAGTTTCTCATGAGGTAATCTTTAGCTAACTGGAGTAGCACCTGAAGATGCACCAACTCACTACTAATCCTCTACTAGTTCCACAAATAGTTAGAACTAGTTTAGCTCTCTATAAATCAATCAAACTGAGTTATCTAATTACAACTCAAATAAACTCAATCTGGACCCCTATAACTTGGGAATCACACTTACATGACTCCAGATAGACTTCCAACTCAAAATTCCTATGTTAACTAAGTCAACTTAACTTAGTTAACTATTACAAGTTGCTATGACAAAAGAATTACAATTTTAATTCACAATTTAATTCAAGGACAAATTAAATTGGAATTTCTAGATGTTATTTTTAACACTTCTTGTTTCTATTTTAGACACTCCCTCTCAACAAGAAAGGAAGTCAACTCTATCATGATCCTAAACCTTTGGAATTTTCTGCATGCAACACTCTCTCTAGTGTTGTTGCTATAACAACTCCTGAAATTGAAAAAGCATCCAACTTGAATTAGTATGATGCATCTACCATCAAAGTCTCTGACTGATACATCCTTTGTTGACTAAAAAATCTACACTTTTGTTGACTCTGCCTTTCTACAATGTTTTAAACTTTTCTTTGCACTCTTCAGTATCTGACTGCTCTAGCCTCTATCACTATGATCTCTCTCTGCATCAACTACCATTGATTCCTCTTCCTACTATGTACTTTTGGCTCCCGTAGCAAGGTACAATCCATGGGACAAAACCTCTCAATGGACCCTGCCTAATTTAAACCCTATTGGGACTATCACTTCAGATCACCCTACCTCACTCCTAGAGGTGTGGCTGCATGTTCTCCTTCTTCCCACTTGGCTCGAAATTTCCCCCTACTGGAGGTCTCTTCTTGAGTGTATGCCTCCACTCGTTCTCCTCTCTACTTCTCCAATTGTGGCTACTCCACAATTGTTTGAGATTTCTTCTAAGGCTTCTTTTGAGGCTACATGTTAAGAGGTAATTCACTCTCCTTCTCAACCACCAAGTTTCTAACCTTTTCCTTGCTCCTCAAATATTTGCATGCATTTTGTATCTCAAGTGCATACAAGTTCTTGACTCGCACATTCGCTGTCAAGAAATTTTATGAAACAAGAGATTATTATAAATTAGAGATATCTTCTGTTGGGCATGGAATCCCCCCCACAACATGGTTTCAGGTTCAAAGCCCAAGTTTTGAGTAACTTCATTGTAAAGACTCCACGAATTATGGGTGCGAAGCGTGAATTGTATGTTAGAGTCATAGGGTTGTCCCCCCTAAGTTTTGAATGTAGCGTTGGCCTACCCATGGTCTGTAGACCATGGGAATGTACAAATAGAGCAAGGCTCTAAGTTGTAAAGTAGTGAAAAAGTAAGAAAACCAATGGATGGAGTCCAAAAGATAGCGAGCATAGAGTAAGAGTCTAGTATCTTGGGTTGTATCAGTATGAAGAGGCTCTTCAGCTGAGTGCGCAGAGGCCTAGTAGAGTCTGTAGCTGAATGTGTGGACCCCTGTAGCTGAGTGTGCAGGGCAGAGTTGAGTCTGTAACCAAGGAGGAGGAATAATAAAGAGAAGTTTATTTGAATTCCATTGGTTCGCCCTTATGTTATTACATGTTTGATATCAAGAGAAATTATACTATTTATTTACTGCGCCATTTTGTATGAATGGTGAATATTGTTATGTATACATGAAAGCATACAGATAAGCTAAGTTAATCGACTAATATTGGGTTTCTAGTAAGGGTTTTGGGTAATAACACTATTCAGGCCCCGAGTAGGATTGCACTAAGGTGACATCATCGGCTACGAGGTACTGGTAAGTGTGCGTAGTGACATGTGCACAGGATCAAGCCGCGGACCTTTAGAACCCATCAGACATCCTTAGGGTGCAAAAACATGGTTCTAGAACCCTCCCATACTACTTCAGGTGAGACCTCAGTCTGCGCTCCATGGACTGTTGCCGAAAGGGCCAGTAGTAACTAGGATTTGTTTGGCTAAATCATCTCCAAATCTGGGTCAGGCCCCAACAATCCAACAAATGGTTCTGTTGCTAGGATCAAGATTTGCATAAGGGATGTCTGATGTTGTGTCACTGGAATCCAATGAAGAAAGAAATTGAAGGGTGGTTAGACAAAAAGATTCATGAGTTCACGACGCAGGAAAACATAAATCCATGAATATCAAAGGAACAGAGGTTGGAGCACTATTTATATATGGAAATCCACAAAATTTTATTTGCATCCTTTCCCTCTGAGTTGTATGAGTGGATCGTGAAGCTAGAAGGCAGTTAGGGAAGGCGTAGGTTCGACAAACCAATTGTGTGGACTCAAGAATTAGTGCGTAGATTAGAAGCTTTGGAAGATAAGATTGCTCGTGTTGTGAACCATTGGCTCGATCGAATTGTAAGGGGGTTTATCACTGAGTTCATGGTAGACACAATACTTAGCTATAGTGAGGCGGAACGACGCTTCCTTAAAGGACCGCAAGGTAAGTACATTAAATATCTAAACACTTGGATTAAGATGTTATTGTGTGAGAAGTGGGTTATGTGAATAAATTGATGTTTGGGGCTACGTGAAGTGGGAGGATCTATAGAAACGAAGGGAGTGTAGAAACAGAGAATAGCTCCTTGATTTAACCTCAGTGGGAAAGCGAGGAAGAGCTCACGAAAGTTTCTCTGAGAAGCACAGTCAGTTTGATAAGGAAGTGAATTCTGCGCCTACCACCTTTACCTATACTGCCACCAGTCTCACCATCTTCACCTCCATCTCCACCCACACCACCTTTTCCACCACCACAGTTCAATACGGCGAGCATGATAAAATTGCCAGTGTTCAGAGGAGTAGGGAACGAAGATCCAGCCCAATTTTGGTTCGTGGTAATGGCCATATGGGAAGCAGAAGGAGTCATGGATGAAAATATAAAGAAGGAAACATTGGTGAGCACGTTACAGGATCATGCACTGATATGGTAGTTTAAGTATTCTATTGACCATCCGAATGTGGGGATCATAGATATCCAGGCCATGTTGAATAGGGAATTTAGCAGGCCAAAGTAAGAGACACAATCAATTATCAGGTTTAAGGATATTGTGATGCTTCTAGGTGAGACCCCATGGGATTTGGACTAGAGACTAAAGAGTATGATTTGTGAAGCCAACATGACCTTGACAGATGGGTAACACCTCACATGATTTGTAGCACCACTAACATCGCATCTAAGAATGGCACTGTCATAGAAGTTATCCACCCAGGCCGAAGCTTTGGAGATTGCAATGAGACTGCACGAGACCCTAATACAAGATCCTGGTTTGGGAGTCTAGCAAATCCATGTGCAACTGCAAAATTTGTGTCTAGAAATGTAGAGTTTGGAACAGGATAGGACAACTCAACTAGAATCGTGCGAGGAGGTATGGTGCATAAAATGCAAGGGCCAGGGGCATGACAAAGACCATTTCCCAGTCTTCACAAATTACTTGGTGGCAGGAGGGGCTATGCCTTTAAGACCAAAAGCAAAAGAAAGACTGAGCACGACACCTACATTGTGGTGCGTGATCTGTCAGATAGGAGGAAAACACACTACAGATAATTGTCATCTATTGCAGATGTATACGCAGACGTCCCAGCAATTATTCTATAATTTCTGCAGGTCGGTAGGCCATGATGAGTGTACCTACAGAAGTTACGTGCTAATGATGGATTAGAATCCTGCCTACAGGGTGCAGGTTGAAACTTGGGCCCTTGACCCAATTGCGGGAATGGTGCGCGCTGGATTTCAAGGGCACGGACGAGGCTGAGGAGGAATGGGACTAGGAAGGGGTCGCAGACAGCTAATTTGTTACAATTGCGGAGGAATATGGTACTATGCCTGTGATTGTACGAATCTGATGAGAACATCATGTTTATACGATACTCAGTTTGATCATGAGGGAGAGGACTACCCTACACTGATGGCAAGACTGTGCGAGAAAGGGGTACTCCAGCCTCCCCTGACTCAGAATTTGCAAATGTTGAGGTCTGAGCCGCGCGAAGAGGACCTGAATGTAAAAATAGTGCTCAGAAGTAGTATCACGATAGGATATGACAAAGGTAAGCAACCTAAAGAAAGTGCATGGGTCCGAAAAGCTCCTACAAAGGAACTTGAATTTGATCTGGAGCACGTGAAGGAGACATTCATGGAAGCTAAGAAGATCTTCATAGAGGCCTCCACTTCAGGTAGTAAGGATCAACTAGCGCCAAAGATGGATCCTTCAATGATCACTACCTTTCCGGAGACATGTATGAAACTATTGCACAACAACAAGGTTGTGAAAGGGCTAAAGCAACTTATAAATAGGTGCGTTGGGTCAGGAGAACCGTGTGTAGTCTGGAAACTCAGAAAGTACACATCACACACAGGAAGGGAAATGAGATTGAATGCGCAAATCGGGGAGCATGAAATGGATCAAGTAATTTTGGATCTAGGATCTTACGCGAATGTATTGCCAAAACAAACATTGGAATGCATGGGCAGACCCATGCTACAATGGTATCCTATTCAATTGTGAATGGCGAACCAACAGAAGATCTTATCCATGGGAAGATTGCAAGGAGTAATGGTGGATATAGAAGGTGTGACTGCGCCGGTGGATTTTGAACTAATAGAGATTGTCGATGACATAAATCCCTATCCCGTGCTACTAGGAATAGACTGGGCCACTGATATGAATGGAGTAATAAACCTAAAGAAACGCAAAATGAATTTTGAGAAAAAGTCACTATGCGTAGTGGTTCCTTTAAACCCTATGGAAGAAGCGCACTACAGAGAGCCAGTGCACAATGACGAGAGCAGTGACAAGCTAGATTGTATCTACAAGATAACAGATTGGGAATACGATTGGGTGAATCCTACAGTGGATGGCCGGGTTTCGTGGGAGCGCGAAAGATCCTGCATACTAGATTGGATGAGGAAATAGAACGATGGAAAAATCGGTTACATGAGGTAACCATGCTCAATTGCAACATGATGGTTAGATCACTACATTGCTTGACAATAGAGGTAAGGGATATACCTATGTATGATGGGTTGATAATGGTGGATGAATTCCTGAATAAATTTGAAAGCGTAGTGCCAAAACAACAGCAGTTCGATGCTCTGAAATGGGCACTCCGCACGACAGCCGCAAGGTGGTGGGGTACGCATCAGAGAGTATTTGAGGACTGGCACGGATGTAGAAGGATGATGTGCCTACAATTTTGGAAACCACAGATGTGGCTAGTAGACAAGTATGACAGATGGGATGATCCACATACACACCTCACGAAATCGACCAAGGTCTACGAGGAAGAGCCACAACTTGAATGGGTACATTTATTCTATCATACCCTGGATGTCATACCCATGAATTGGTATAGTGAGATGGAGCTCCACCATGGTACAAGTGAATGGGATATATTGTGCAAGGGATTTTTGTTAACGTTCACATTTGAAGATTGTTGGTGGGATATTGTTGACAATGCGCTACAGGCAGTAAAAGTAGCTATCTTCAAAACACCCCAGGAACCAATGGAATTACTTAAGCCAGAATGGGTGACACAGCTGAGCTGTGCACTAGAGTGTTACAACGTAAATGTTGAGGAGGATGATGAGAACCCACGAAATATTAACATTCCAAAAACTGAAGTTTGTCACGAGGTTTGAGGACCATCAATTGAGGACCCTGACATCACTGCGCTGCTAAAAGAAAAGCAGGTAAACATTGGAATGGAGGCAGAGCCAAAGTATGCAATGCTTCGGGACTATTGGGATGATGCCATAGTGGATAAGGTCGCTGAGTTACTCTGCGAATACCATGACTTGTTCCCAACCAAAATTACAGACTTAAAAGGGATCGTTGGCAACTTAGGGATGATGGATCACCATGAAACTCGACGCAAAGCCGGTTAAGTAGTGGCCTTACCATTTGAATCTGAAATATAAGGAAAAGGTCCATGAAGAATTAGATAAAATGCTTGCAGCTGGAATTATTGAGCTAGTGGAAGAATTCGAGTGGGTGAGTCCTATGGTAGTACAGGAGAAAAAGGAGAAGGGTGAAATAAGAATATCGGTGGACCTCAGGAAGCTGAACACCACCTGTGTAAATGATCCATTCCCGACATCGTTCACGGATGAAGTTCTAAAGAATGTTGGTGGCTAGGAAGCATATTCATTCATGGATGGATTCTCAGGGTACCATCAGATCAAGATTGCACTGGAAGATAGGAGCAAAATGACCTTCACAACAAAATGGAGGTGCTTTCAATACACCATTATGCCGTTTGGATTGAGAATACGCCAACCATATTTTCACGCATCTTGGTGGCTGCATTCAAAGGATGCATCCAAAAGTTCTTGGAGGTCTATCTGGATGATTGGATTGTCTTTGGATTAGTTAAGCACCATGTAGTAAGCTTACACTTCATGCTGTATACTTCTGTACAACACCAGATTATGCTGAACCTTAAGAAGTGCACATTCCTAATTCCCTTTGGAAACCTGCTAGGACATGTGGTCTGCAAATAAGGAATGATGGCGGGCCCTATGAAAATTGTCGTTATTCTAAATATGGAAGCACCGCGAAGTGTTAAACAACTGCATGCTACCTTGGGACACACCAGATACTACAAAACATTTATCAAAAGGTATGCCCAAATCACCGTGCTGATGGAAAAATTATTGAAAAAGGATGTTACATTTTGCAAGAATGACGATTGTATGAAAATTTTGGATGTCCTAAATGGTAAATTAGCCTCCGCTCCAATCCTGGTCTTCCCAAAATGGGATGTGGAGTTTCATGTCCATGTTGATGCATCGTGTATCGCACTGGGAGCATTGCTCACACAAGAGGGCGGGGAAGGTTTGGATAACCCTATAACATTTGCAAGCTGGAGGTTGTCCAAAGCAGAGAATAACTATTCCACCATTGAGCACGAGGGGTTAGTGATGGTGTATGTGCTCCAAAAGTACTGACCATATTTACTTGGAGGACATTTCAAGATGTATACCAATCATTCCGCGCTGAAATACTTGGTCAATAAGACTATGTTGGGAGGGAGAATATGCAGGTGTCTCTTATTGTTCCAGGAATATGATTCTGAGGTCATAGAGACAGGATACCTGAACGTAGGACCAGATCACTTGTCACGAATTGAGACAGGTGAGGAACCCACTAATTTGGAGGAGGGATTACCTGATGCACAACTCTTTGCAGTGTGAGTCATAAACGAGCACTTCAAAGATATAATCCATTTTCTGACAAGAGGGATGACGTTGAAGGAATATTCTATCCAACAAAATAAGGAATTGGTGGTGCACATGGCGGATTTTTTGGTCATCGCAGGGCACCTATATAAAATGGGAAATGATGAGATATTGCAAAGATACATACCTAAATTTAAACAAACCCAGATCCTCATGGAAGCACATGGAGGTGCTGCAAGAGGACACTATGCAGGACGCACAACTACACAAAAGATTCTTTGCGTAGGGTTATGATGGCCAACCCTACACGAGGATTCAAAAGTGCACTGTAAGGCCTGCGATATATGTAAAAGCACTGGGAAACCATCGTGGAGGGGTGAGATGTTGTTAAACTCAAAAATGACTCTGTAGCGATTTGAGAAATGGGCAATTGACTTTGTGTGACCAATCAAACCTCAGGGAAAGACGAGCGCACACTACATCATCACCACAACAGAGTACCTGACACAATGGGCTGAAGCGGAGCCGGTCAAAGACTACAAGGCCACCATAGTTGCAAAGTTTTTGTTCAAAAACGTGTTGACCTGATTTGGTTGCATGAAAATCTTAATGAGTGATCATGGAACACATGTCCTGAATGAAACCATCAGTGTGCTCAGAAGAGTTCTAGGTGTATCATCAGAAAAGTACACCGTACCACACACGAGCTAATGGGACAGTAGAGGCATTCAACAAAATACTGGAAACTGTGCTAACCAAAATATGTAATGCGTAGAAAAATGATTGGGACCTTTATGTACCTGCCATGCTATGGGCTTATAGAAAAACATGCAAGAAATTGATGGGACAGACACATTTCCAGTTAGTTTATGGTGTGGAAGTTGTCATGCCAATGGAATATATCATACCTTGTCTGCGAATAATAGCTCTTACAAGCATGACAGACTACGAAGCTATGGATGAAAGGCTCGTGCAATTAGATGTACTCAATGAAGAATGGTTTTTGGATGGATTTTACCAACAGGTACAAAAGTAATGTGAAAAAGCCTAGCACGACCTCCATATCAAGTTGCACACCTTCAAGGTAAATGACTTAGTGCCGTTGTATGATAGTAAGTTTGAAACATTTCTGGGAAAAATCAGAATGCACTGGCTAGGACCATACGTGGTTAAGGAGGTCACAAAAAATGGCATGGTCTAGCTAGTCAAACTAAATGGAGAACCCTTCCCAGGCAAAGTAAACGGCAGCTGCTTGAAGCCCTACATGGGTGGGCTAGCTACCTGACTAACCGGCCGAAGCACAGTCTTCGCGACACGATGAGCCAGACAAGGGC
Organism: Pinus taeda; assembly: GCA_000404065.3. Classification (NCBI taxonomy): domain Eukaryota; kingdom Viridiplantae; phylum Streptophyta; class Pinopsida; order Pinales; family Pinaceae; genus Pinus; species Pinus taeda. The sequence continues at coordinate 12,332 of APFE031253307.1, read as the reverse complement.
ACAAGACTATAAACATACACAGGAAATACCGGTATAGATGTAGGGACACAATTCAAACATGAAGGAACAAATGCAATAGGTTCAACAAGCAGCAACTCAATGCGCGGTAGACATCAGCATTGTACGAGAATAGTTGTAGGGAATCTGCACCAAGATCATCGTTCCGATAGAGTGACTCGAGGGTGAGTCACGATGTTTGTGTTGGGGGCTTGTTGGGCATGGAATCCCCCCAACAGCATGGTTTGGGGTTCAAAGCCCAAGTTTTTAGTAACATTGTTGTAAAAACTCTGTGAAATGCGGGCACGAAGCGCGAATTGTATGTTAGAGTCATAGGGCTATCTGCCCTAAGTTTTGAATTTAGCATTGGCCTACCCATGGTCCATGGACCATGTGATTGTATAAATAGAGCAAGGCTCTAAGTTGTAAAGTAGTGAAAAAGTAAGAAAACCAACGGATGGAGTCCAAAAGATAGCGAGCATAGAGCAAGCGTTTAGTGTCTTGGGTTGTAGTAGTAGGAAGAGGCTCTGTAGCTAAGTGTACATAGGCCTAGTAGAGCCCACAGCTGAGTGCGTGGACCCCTGTGGCTGAGTGCGCAGGGTGGAGTCGAGTTTGTAACCAAGGAAGAGGAATAATAAAGAGAAGTTTATCTAAATTCCATGTATTCGTTCTTATGTTATTACATGTTTGATATCAAGAGCAATTATATTGTTTATTTACTACGTGCTTTTGTATGAATGATGAATATTGTTATGTATACATGAAAGCATATAGATAAGCTAAGTTAATCAACTAATGTTGTGTTTCTAGTAAGGGTTTTGGGTAATGACACTGTTCAAGCCCCGAGTAGGATTGCATGAAGGCAACATCACCGGTTGCGAGGTACTGATAAGTGCATGTAGCGACATGCACGTAGGGTCAAACCGCGGGCCCTTAGAACCCATCAAACATCCCCAGGGTGCAAAAACCTAGTTCTATCACCTCCCATACTACTTAGGGTAAGACCTCTATCCACACTCCCTGGACTGTTGCGGAAAGGGCCAGTAGTACCAGGATTTGTTTGGCTAAATCATCTCCGAACTTGGGTCAGGCCCCAACAAGCCAACATATTCCTCATCCTAACTTCGATTCAGACAATTTATCTTTTGAATTTGGGTATTGTTTCACAAGGAATCCAGATATGCTATTTTCTTTTGAAAAATTTCAACAATTTTTTTTAGATATTCTAAGAAAACTCATTGCCCAAAGTATTCCTGCTCCTTAATCTGCCAATATCAATGATCACAACTCTTTTTTGGTAAGTAAACATTGGCTCTGCACATAGGGTCTTCTAGATTTTCCCTTAACTAGAGCTCCATTAATCTTCTCTTGTATAAAGTCTTCAGTTCTGATACCATGTAGAAAATTTCTACAAATCAAGCTCTGATACCATGTAGATTTTCCTGTAGATTCATAGCTCATGTAATTTCCTAAAACACAAGACAATAATATACTATACTCTTAATAGCAGAAACCAATGATCGATGAAAACAATAACCAACAAGAGGAAGAGCATCAATGGCACATAACACAATATTTATTCGGGGAAAACCACTACTCAAAACCCTTACTATCTCTATTGCATTAATTAGAAGATCTGAGAAGAAAATACAAAGCTTGTTCTCATTAGAAAAATTCGTGCATGCGTATGATCAACTCTCTACTCACAAGCTAGCTCAAGCCAACACTTATCATATTCTGCTTCTCTCCAAGCCCCTACTTCCTTGCGCCATTACTGATAAAATAATCTGGATGAATACAATATGCTTTGCTCAACCTTGATCTCAACCTGCACACTTATTTCCTATGCTTTACCTTATGACATCCTTTGGCCGATACTTAACCTAATTCCTAGCCTTCAAGCTTCTGATTCCTTGCACAATTCCTCAGAGAATTAGCTCATATTTAAAGGGAAATTCCTCATCCAAAATTGCACAATCCTAATTCGTTCCTCTTCCTAATTTCATGCATGATATTTACAACTTAGTAAATCATACAAATGATAATACATTGTCCCCATACTCTAGTCTCAACTAGGTCTTCCTCTGATTTGACATGCATGAATTTCTCATGAGGGAATCTTCAATTAGTTGGAGTAGCACCTGAGGATGCACCAGTGCACCAACTGACTACTAATCCTCTACTAGTTCCACAAACAGTTAGAACTAGTTTAGCTATCTATAACTCAGTCAAACTGAGTTATCTAATTACAACTCAAATAAACTCCATTTGGACCCCTAAAACTTAGGGATCACACTTACATGACTCCCCATGTAGATTTTCGTGTAGATTCATGACTCATGTAATTTCCTAAAACAAAAGACAAGAATATACTCTACTCTTTAAACATTGGAAACCAATGATCGATGGAAAAAAATAATCAACAAGAGGAAGAAAATCAATGGCACATAACACAATATTTATCAGGGGAAAGCCACTTCTCAAAACCCCTACTTCCTTGTGCCATTCCTGGTCAAAGAATCTGGATGAATACAATATGTTATGCTCAACCTTGAGCTCAACCTGCACAAGTAATTCCTGTCCTCTTCTTGATGACTTCCTTTGGGCAATACTTAGCCAAATTCCTAGCCTTCAAAATTTTGATTCCTTGCACCATTCCTAGAGGAATTAGCCTCTATTTAATTAGTAAAACCTTCTTCCAAAACTGCTGGTGGGCTCCAGTATTGCAGCAATAATGCTGCAACTCCTGGGACTCCCTTCTTTACTTTTATCAACCCGGTAGTTCGTAACAAACTTGGAAGCGACGGTGCTATATGCACAAGTACTAGCTCTTTCCGTGGCTGTCACTTGGTCAGCTAGCAGAAGTCCGCTAGGAGCTTAAGCCAACTTCTATGAGCTCAGAGAAGAAGATTTTTAACTGATGGATGGAAGCTAACTCAAAGGAAGGTAATCTACTTGCGAAAAGAAACTGAAAAGCTGAGAGGACATGCAAACCCTAGCAAACCCTAATTTTACCAGCTAGCCCTACTGATGCAAGAAACAGGATACAAGCTACTGAAAGAGATGCCATTGACTTCTAGGAAGGTAAAATACATGTGCCTAAGCTACCTCTATCTGAAGAAAACATCTTTTTGTATTTTTGACTAAGTTGTCAGAATTATCATGCATGTGCTTTCACTGTTTTTGACTGTGTAGAGATGGATTGGCAAGAGGAAATGCTTGTAGGAGGTCGAGAAGGTTCGGAGAGGGCCTAAGGGCCCCCTAGCAACCTTCCAAAGAGTTTCACAGAGTTTGGTCATCAAGAAACCGCTTTCATGAGCTTCTACAGGAAGTCTGTAGGGGTTCTACAGGATGTTCTGGAATTTCTATAGGATGTTCTGTAATTTTCTACAGGATGTTCAGAAAGGGGATTTTGGAGGATTGATGGAGGAAGAAAGGTGAAGCAGTGGGTATGGAGGTGAGGTAAGGGTGTGATGAGGTCCAGGACTTGGTGAATGGAGCTGAGGAGTGGCGAGGATGGTTGGATTTGTTCAAGGAGGAGTAGAGGAATGTTGCACAAAAATATGGGAATTTAGGGCAAAGCAAGCGAATGTGGCAAACGTAAGGAAAGAATCCAAGTTGGAAGATGGAGCGGGCGGGATTGATGGAGTACGGGCAGCTAAAGAAGTATTACAGGTGCTCTACAAGTGATTTTTCAAACTAAACAACCAAAGACTTGGAAAATCAAGGGCCTAATTACTTTGACCTACTCTGACCTAGATAACAATAAAGAAAATGAACAAGAGTCTATTTGCAACAAAATCATGTGAAGTAACTATGCAACTAAGCAATCATGAACCTAAGCATGCAACCACAACTGATATCAACTTCGGCAAATGAGAATCTAACACTAATAATTGCATGGTGAAGCAAAGACAGTGTTTTTGGTGGTAGCAAGGTCACCTTGGTCCCATCTCATGATTCCACTGAGGGAGAGGTGAGATCCAAGGTGCTTGATAGCCTTTTTCTGAAGATCTTCCCTGTTATTAACCTATCAAATCAATCTGAACACGAAAAGCCTTCTTAATCATCAACTATGATCTAGGTAACCAAGCAAGATTCTAATCTACTTAACATAAATTATTTTGCA